>JAVSBS010003179.1:1408-22279 GCA_033124195.1 Coracias cyanogaster
CAACACTTTCTTTGCGCTTACAGAAGACTTTCTCCCCATTTATCCCCACTCATCCGAACCCAGGAATGGAGAAGGCTTTGGTACAGACTCCTGCACCCTGATAACGCTGAATAATTGGAAGGACAATTCCACATAGCAACATCAATCAGGTTTTTGCTAATCAAGATGATTATTAAGAAGTCACTCCCTTCCCAGACAGACCCAGACCCAGCCAGGTGCCACTGCACACAAACACACACATGCCTCCTCATCTTGGTGTCCCAACACAGACCAAATGCCTGAGCACTACTTTCATTCTTGTAGCTGTAAGACTGCAAACTCTTGCAGACAAAGTAGAGACACATGGTAAGAACTTCTGCACTGCTCGAGTCATCAACTTCAGAGATTTCTTTTTGTCTTACTAAATTCCGCTCAGTATTGGCAGAGACATGAAGTGGCACAAATAATTTTTCCAAGCTTGTTTTCCCCAGGGAAATGCAGAATGTCAGGCTAAATCAATAAATTCACCTGCCAAAATGATTAAAAGAATAGTTCTGGCTTGCTGTGCACAGGTCGGGAAATGCCCAATTTATAGTTACTGTTTGGCTTTCATTTCAGCTCTCTTGCACTTCTGACCTGTACCATATATGACATGGGAGTCATTCAGGAGAAGTTGCACATACTCACATGCAGTAAATCTGGTTTATTTGTCCCTGGGATAATTCACCACTATTGCCTTATTCTTTAGTACAGAGAATGTCTGCCACAACCTTCTGATTCGTATGTAAGACAATTCGGATTATTTGTTACTTGTTAATGCAGAACTTGTCACTACAAATGTGTACACATACTAAATAGCAATGGAATTTCCTCCGAATGAATTCTTGGTAGTTAAAAGACCAGTATGTCAGCTTAAACACTGGATTGCAGGCTGCAGACACATTGTGGATTTATAGCCGCCATGTCAGTGGCCATGTTAAGTCAGATGGCAAGCAGTCAGTGGGGCTGATATGAGCTGAAACTTAACCTTTTAACAGCAATAATGATGAGTGGAAAGGCTTATCTAAGTCTTATGCTCAGCAAGAAATTGGAAGCTGAAGAGGAGATAGCTGCAGATAAGTAATCTGATAAATGGAAGAATCTAGTGTGCTGAACAAGTCCTTTAGTGGTCTGTTGAGAAGTCAGGAAAGCATCCTGATGCCATGCTTGGTGCAAAACTGAGCAATGTTTTGAGCTGATCAGAGAAAAATGTGTATGGCACTGAGCAGTCACATAGAAACATGCTTACTTGCGAGTTTGGCAAAGCCTGTGTAGACTGGCCGGGTTTGCCAGTGAGGCTTCTTGTCCTTCTTCTGACACCTTGGACCTTCACTGCAGCAGATGAATCTTCGTTGAAGTAAGACCCTGGTGAGCTCAAAGCACTGCTGGAGGAAGAGGTTCAAGGTTACAATTGTTACTTTCAGTTCTCCATGAATCCAACCTTGGGACCATTTAGGGTGCAGAAAAGATAGATCTTGTTTATAAAATGCTGGCTAATATTAAGCTGTCACTGAGAGATGCCACTCATAGCATTTGTGGTTTGGCTTGTGTGGTTGGAGTCTGGGACAGCCTGTGTTTCCTACGTAAGCTCTGTTAAACAAGGAGGGGAGACCGCTGCTGCCTCAAAGGCAGTGAGCCTGAGCAGGCGGAGAGAGGGGCAGGGAGAGGTAGGCAGCAGCCCTGAAGGAGGGACCTTTCTTCTTCTTTCTTCTTCTTCAGGAAGCAAAGACTTGTTTAAATACCTGTAGCTCAGAATTTGTGTCATTCAGTTAATAAGATTTCTCTACCGGACAAGTTACTTTGCACTAATATTTTATACAGAGTTCTAATGAACCCTGCTTTAAAAGCTGGAGGCAGATGGTATCTTCTGGTTTGCTCACTCCAGAGTTAAGTGGAGCCATTCCACCTCAAGGCTGTGGCTGATTCGGTCCCACCATCAGTACCAAGCATGGTAAACAACCTCAGACTGCACTGGCTGAAACTGTGAAATATGACTGCCCATCTAGGTAGCATAGATGAATTAAAACAATGTCAGATCTGTAGAAGAAAGAATTTGCACTTGCAAAAAGGGAAAGCTAAGTGCCTGCCCATCTGAAAATAAAAAGAGGCAGAATGGTAGTGCTGTCTGCAGGGTGTTCATGAGATGTCCAAATGTTCAGATGCCTTCTCAGGAAGTAAACTGGGGTACAACATCTATGGCAAATACTAGTGCTTGAATGTGTTTTCTTATCACCTCACCCTATAGCCAGTAGGCAGGGACAGCTGCTGTTTGCTGGGAAGGAAGATCTTGTCGGCCAGCTGATGTTCCAGCTTTGGCAGGCAAACTAACTCCAGAGCAAACCTGGGGTTTGGCACAAGCGTAATTGCCAACAGATGGCCTCTTGATGGGTTCTCCTAAAAGGATGAACTATCACCATGAATACATCATACACAGACTTATTGTGCAGCTTTGAGAATTAAGTATCTTTAATATTCTTAAACCAGGTTATTATATCCATAAGCAAAACGGTCTGGGGAATTGCCCAGGTCAGTGCTGCTTTGCTTTATATACTGACTTTATCCTTGAAATCCCCTCCTTGGTAATTGTTTGCCTTAAGTAAGGCCTCCTTTTAAGAAACGTGCTATACACATAGTTTTTGTGAGTATTGAAGTCCCTCGTGTCCTCTGTCCATTTTTCAATGCACCTGTTGGTTCCTACTGAAGAGCTTCAGTATGGCTCTGGAGTAGCACATGGTTTGAGACAGACATGGTACCTGGTACCTCTCTCTTGTGTAGAAAGCACCATAAGCCACTTGGTACCAACAGGGCTGATGTGTACACCAAAGTCATTACTTTTCATTGCCAGAATCATTGGTCTGCTGTAAGCAGATCCTTTCCTTGCCTTTTTATCAAATAACTTGCTATTGCACTCTGTTCAGAGCATTTCAGAGTAATGGCTGCAAGTACAGGGCACCTCTGTGAGTGTTAAGGGGACTGTATCGACAGTACAACAGAAAGATTGTCTCCTCCTTAGCTCTCTGCAGAGTTGGCTGAGGGCAGAAAATACAGGCTAGACATTTTTTTGTAACGCAAAGTAACTTCTGCAGCATCTTCTTTGCTCCTGGCAGTGCTCTGAAGACAATTTGCTCACTTTTCTGATGTATATCATGGGGGCATGTAGAAGGCTATTGTGTGTCAAACACAAGCTGCCTACTTCCAAACTTGTGATACTCAACACACGGGTTAAGCATTCACAGAAACACACTGCAGGAGTGGAAATTTCAGTCACAGAGTGATGACAATAGCTATCTCTCTGCAAAAATTTTGTTCTTTGGAACAAAAGTTTTGGCACTTCTTATTTTTTTTGTCAGTGCTCCCACATCTGGTTTAGTCACAGGAGCCAAATAAAGAACAGAATACATATTCTTCTTTAATAGTTTTTCTGTGACTTTGCCTGCTGTGCCCACTGTGAAAAATTTTGTTGCTTTGTATAAAGAAGTACCCAGTTGTTACGGAAAATAATAAGAGAGGATTCCTTTTAATTGCTTTGAACATGAGTTGTTGTAGCTGAACCTGATTTTGTAACCTGCTGGTGTCAAAATCTTGCAACTTTTTCTAAAATATAGTTGAAAAAGCCACAAATGAGTGACACAAGACATTTTTTTCTGAAAGGAAATACTTTATCACTGTAGAGATTGTTAATATATATATAGTTAATATATACAAACGCATGCCTGGGTTTCCCACTCTAGATTTCAAGAGATATTGTACTATTAAACATGAAGAGAGGTCTTCACCTCCAGTAACATGCTGAACTTTACATCTGTTTTAAACAAAAACAAATTAGGGAAGATAATTGTACCTGTGTTGTCTGTGAGCACTCCTTTTATTTTCTCTTTAAGATTATTACCTGCTCTGTCTCTGTTAAGAGCAAGGAGAACTCATAGATGGAAGTAACAAACAAAATACTCATATAGTAGCTCACACTTTTAACATTTGAAGTGTGCAGTATAGTCAGTACTAGTTGTCTGATGTTCCCTTGTGCAAAACCTCCAGCTTTATGGCTTGCCATCTTTCTGGGACTGTGTTAACACTCTTCCTCTGTGCACAGCTGGGCTTGGTAGCCACCTTCCCCTGTGAGACCTGATTTGCTGGAGCATCCCTCTGTGCTCTGTCCGAGCTCCCCTGCCAGCCTGTGCTCTCTGGGCTTCACAGCCTCCTTGTTCTATAACCCCAAAGATGAGAGGCCTCAGCTCCCTGCTTCGGTGGTGAGATGTAAACTTGAAGCTAGCAGTGGGTGGGCACAGATGACAACAGAGCAAAAGGCCAAGAAAAGGATGTTGAGATGCTCTTCATCCTAAAGGGGGAACTCATCCTCTGCAGTATCCTCCTCTGCCTTGTGTGTAGGGTTATAGAGCATGACCTGTAGTAATAATGCCAGTGGCCATACTGCATGGTTTTTTTTTTTATAAAAGCTCATAGACATCTGCTGCTTGGGGGTGAGAAATTCAGATTTTACATGGGGATGATCAGGACATTAATGGGGCACTTAAGTTTTCCCCAGTGTAGCAAGGATGTACTCTTGATACAGTAGAGGAACCCCAGAGAGCTAAGTGAAAGGTATGAGATTAAAAGGAACCTTGAAAGATAGTCAACGAAATCTAATCAGTACAGAAAGATACTCAGCTCATCCTGGGAAAAGGCACCCAGGGCTCAGTTCAGGCGTGCTGAGCCTGTGTGAATGGATGCTGGCTGTCTATCCCACATGGGTTGCCAGACACAAGCACAGACCTAGGAAAACAGTGATTCAGTCCAGACCAGCCTCAAAGGTACTCGTTTGAGTTAGATTATGACCTTTGCAGGGCTGCAGAATGGTTCATGGTGTTCTGTGTGGTGCTGTTATACAAAGACTAGAATAGTTTTGCCTGGGATGATGAGATAGGTAGTGCTAAAGGTGCCCTGTGCTTTGTGAAGTGTACTCTAGAGCTTTAGCTCAGTAAGCATGGCATCTTTTTTCTATTTGTATAGACAAATTAGTAATACAAAGATTGTAACCAAAGTAAAAAGTGCTGGATTACAAATAAGTCACAGGAAATGTAGAATAGAAGTGTGATTTATAACTCAAAAGCTCAAGCCATAAATCAGTTCAATGACTCTTAAATGAATGGAAGAGCATACAAAATGATGTGACTTACAAATAAGATCAGACTTCATACATCAACTAAGCGGGATGTACATGCATTATTTGACAAGGTATGTCAGCAATTCAAGACATAAATAGTTTCATACGTATATTCTGACAAAGGTTGAGTTGGTTGTAGCCAGAGCTCAATAAGAAGAAGGAGGAAAGAGCAGATGGTACTTCTGCATTTGCTACACAGAAGAGGCTGAGAGAAGAGCTCATTTTGCTACGGGGAGAAGGCAGCGCAGCCACCTCTGCAGGGAGTGCCAGCCTTCCACAGCAGAGATCAGCACAGAGATCTCCCTGCTGGCCCTGATCCTGCCAGGCTGGGGGACACATGCCATGCGTGCGCAGTGCTGAGCTGAGGTAATTCCCTTATGCGCTCGAACATGGCTGTGGATTTCAGGTTTGTATTTTCGCAGTGTCCTCAGCTGTTCTGCGTAGGTGTGCTGGCTCCCTCCCAGCCAGATTGGTATCTCTGATGCTGCACGGCGTTGTGCTGGGTACACATGCCCTCTGCCAGCTACATATCCATTACAAGTGCTTGTGGAAATGCCAGGACAACTTAACAGCCTGGGTAAATAAATCATGACCGAATGACAGAGCCCAGCGTGACTGTGAGCTGGGAAGCAGGGCTGGACCTGGGTGGCTGGGCAGGATGTGGTGCCTCTGGAGTGCAGGGCTGAGCACTGTGAGGTTTTCTCTTACCTTAGATTTATTAGGCGTAAGACTGTTTACTGCAATCACCAAAGTAACAATTTTTCACCACCATACTCAGCTGCTCTGGTGCGACTTGCTGCATTACAAAATGACCTAAAATATAAAACTTGTCGAAACACCTAACAGTTCAATAAATCTATATTGCATTTCACAGTGCACATAAAAAAAAGCAAAAATTAAAATTAAAAAGTTATTGTTACCTTTTTTTCCCACATTTTAGGAGTTTTTCCAGTTTCATGGACTTTTATCCTTTCTCTATAGAAAGATAAGTGAGATTTATCTAAGTCTGTGCATCTCCTCTGCTTCTTATAAATATTTTACTTTTCAAAATCTGAACAGCCTAAGTTTTAAATTTACAGTTTGGTTTTTTTTTTTTTTTAAGGATGAAGCTGAAAAATCACGTGGAGCAATGCAAAACTTGTCTGGAATTACTCACAGCTACTAGCTGAAAAAAGAGAACTTATTTAGAAAAGCAGAAGTTTCATAGGAAGTTGTGACTACTGACCATCATGGCAAAATACTTTTTTTACTGTTTCAGCAGAGGAGGCCAGGTGACTTCCATGTTCACCTATAGTAGTCTCCTGCTGAAACCAGGCATATGTACACTTTGGTGAGTGAGACAGTGAGTATCCAGACCCAATTAAAAAGAAAGGGAGAAAATGCATGTTTTGAGGACCACAATCTGACAATGAGTGTTCCCTGGAGGTAAATAAGGGAAATGGTGGTGGATGGGTCCTACCACCCTCTAGTGACAGATGGGTTCCAGAGGAATGGGTGCTGTGAGGCAGAGGCTGCTGTGAGGTCCCAGGAGGAGGTAGCAGAGATGTTGCTAAGCGGTTACTGAGGCTTAGCTGGCCACCAGATCAGTAGCCCATGCTGTACAACCCTATGCGCCTGCATGGTGGTCCTGGTTAGGAAAGGGCCAAAGCAGAGCCAAAATGACTGTGAGGCTCTGGCAGCAGCAGGGTGCAGATGTGGGGGCACAAAGGTTGTTCCTACCAGTCTCTGCAGTCAAGGCACTGGCAGGGATGGAGGCAGACTAGAGAAGTACACCATTTTGTATCTGGTGTTGGCAGCAGGCTTTTGGATTTTGTCAGTGGTGGGATGTTGTTCCAAAGGCTGAGGAGCAAAGATAAGCGTCCACCTCACACACAAACACACACAGAAGAAGTGGGCAATTCTGATATGTCAGCTTGCTAATCTAGTGCGAAGAGCTTTAACACAGGATAAGGAATAGGTGCAATAAGCCTATTAGGAAGTGAGATTATAAGTGAGCCAGACAAGTGTATAAAACTGTTAAGGCGTATATTTATTTTAATAGAATACTGGAAGGAACAAGGAAAATGACAGTGGATCATCTTAAGATACTTGTAAACTAATGCAAGACATCTGAATAAATATAGTGAAAATTTTAATAAACAGCCAATATGATTATTTACTTGGTGTGAGATTGTTGATGGAATAAATTCACATAGGTAGAACTGGATCTAGCTGTCTCCTCAGTAGTATAGACCAAATCTTATTTTGGTATTTGCAAGGACAATACAAGGTGACTAATTTTTTTCTTATTCGTGGAGGGCTAATAAATGCATGTCATTTTTAAGAGAGCATCAGACTAGGTTTCCCTGACACTGTCTTCCCTGAGTGGTAAGGTTTCTGATGGACAGCCCAGCTTCAGGTGCAATTGGCTTGGCCATGTCCCAGCCCGCCTCCATCTCTGATGCTCCTGTTAGCAGTGATGAGCAGAGGACTCTGTGCTGGTCAGGGCACGTTTTGGAGCAGTGGCCAAAGAAGGGGTGAAAGAGGAGGAGGGCTCCTCTGTGGGAAAGAGGTGTGCAGAGGGGACAGGCAGTGGCTAGAGAGTGCTACGGGAGTAGGGAGGAAGGTGAGGAAAAGTCTGGCCCGTGGCAGTAACTGAGTATAAAGCCTCAGTGATGGCACTGCCAGGACATAGGCATCAAAGCAGCTGCTTGGAGAGAAAAGGATAAACAGCAGTTTACCCTCACGTTGTTGTCTCTGCCTTGCAGTGGCATCAACTAGCCTACTAATCCAAAAGGCTTGTTCTTCGAGAACAGATAAGAAAAAGACCTACTGAAGAGAATGACTTTGAAGCCCTTACTCTGAAACTGTAAAAAATCTCTGCCTATTGGCAGAAGGGACAAGCACACGTCTACCTTCATGGAGGAAATTGCTACAAGCAACAAAACCAGGAATGAAAACAGCTGGATAAGCAACTGGCAGAATTAAGCCAGGCAGGCAATCTGAAGATAAAGAGGTTTTTCAGCAAGCCATACGCCTGCCCCAAGAGGACTAGGAGAGGACTCAGTGCACCCAGATCTCCTTTGGATACAGGAGTGAGATGCTGCAGTTTGGGAGCCAGCAAAGGCAAGCAGAGAGAGGGATCTCCAAGGGCTGATACTCACCAGCAGGAAGGAGCCAGCAGAGGATGTGATGGTGGAAGATAACTTCATTGAGAGCAGTGGGATTCAGAATCCCTCTAAAGGGATGGGAGAAGAACCACAAAACACAAGCAATTGTTTCAAGAAGGCTAGCTTCAGAGGTGGCAGTGGTTGTATGAGAAGCAGTACTAATGGCACAAACGCAAACTCTTCTTTTGTGGGAAAAAAAGGCAAATAATGTCAGAAGAGACCAACATGGATAAATTAATGACATTTTCATTGTACTGAAACAAAGCAAGCAAGCTGTCAGGGCCATGAGGGCACTGCCTGTCCTGATTGTCCCTGCTCAGCCCCCTGCAGCTCCTGGACCCTGCACACGTCCCAGGACCCCCTGCAGTGGGGCCGGTCTCCAGCTGCTCACAGCCCTGCCCTGCCTCAGGGAAATGATTTACTGAAAAAACCATTGAAACTAATATCTATGAGCACCTCTATGAAAGCAATAAGATGAGTTACAAAAAGAGCAGATTTGTCAGAAAGAAGTGGTGTCAATTTGTTAAACTTCTGCAGCAAGATGATGAATCTCCTGGGTGGATGAGTAGCAGTCAGTGACATTTGTCACTGCATCATGTGATGCATTGACAGCCGAGACAGGGAAGCATGCTTTGGACAAACTGCACTAAAATGGTAGAAGATGTTTGGAAAATCATGCTCAAAAATTATTTACAAATCATAGCACTGTCAAAATGGACAAGATCCACCTTGTATGCACGACTGCTCAGTATTTTCACAGATGACCTAGAGGATGAGATAAAGAAGATGCCTATGAAGGACACAGAGGGCATGAAGAGGACTATGAAGGAAGGCACAGTTTGAAATCATATAGGTCCTGACAAACTGGAGGAAGAAACTGGAAATGATCAGAGGTCTGGAAAATGTCCTTTGTGAGGGAAGTTTGATCAGAGGTAGACTAAAGAAAAGAAGGCAGCACTAAACCTTGCTGGCAGTCTTTAAATAAACTGAAGGTGGCTACAGGGGAGATAGGTATCAGATGCATGGGGAACTGCACAAGAAGAAACAGTTCAAATTGCGTGTCAATAGACTCAGCTTAGACACCAGAAAAAGCTTCTGCACTGTAAGGATGATGAAACCCTGGAAGAGATTCCCTCAGCATGCCAGAGAACCTCCTTCTTGCGAGGTATTTAGATTCAGATTACACAAACTTCTATGAGGGTGACAGAAGCATCCCTAATCTTGATTTGGGAGTGGGAAGCAAACTAGATGGCCATTTGAAAACCTTCCCAGTCCTGAGGTTTTTGATCTTGCCAAGCAATCGTGATTACTGTGCAACTGGCTTGTCCTTGGTATCCTTTGTCACACTGCCAAGCTGTCTGTGGTCACCATAACTTTGCCATTGCTGATTCTTTTTTTTAAGCATATGGCAATGTTAAAATGGGAACATTGTAAGTGGGAAAACAATGTATGCTATAATATTTTCCCATTAAAGTCTATTAAGGTCTAATGTTAATTAGACATCATCCAAATTAGTTATGATTGCTGTGCATTTCAGCTTCATGAGATGGACATGGTAAGAAGGTTCAAGTGTGGTTGAAGTTTGGATTGTTGTAAGTGTGGGTAGCCTAAAAGGAGGGTGCGTGTCTCATGATGAAGTACAAGCTTTTATTGTAGAAAAACATAAAAATCTGGGCTACTGTTTCATGAAAAAGGAACTGTTGTATCCATATTATACATATGAAATACATTAGCCTAGGGCAATAATAATCTCCACATATATATTTTTAGATTTCACAAAATATGAAGCAATGCAATGGATTAAGCCTCAAAATATCCTTCTGAAGTGGGTGATCAAATACTGCCATTCCTAGCTTTTCAAACATGAAAGCTTAAGGCAATATGAGAGTAGCTGAAAGCTACTGCAGTCAGGCCTTGAAATCACAGGTTCCTGATAGAGCTTTCCTCATGTTACCTGTGTCCTTTTCCTTTCCTTATATTAATTATTTAGTTAGATGATTAAAAGATAACAAAGAAAAAGGAGGCAGGGAGAGAGGGGGGGAAGCTAATCGGACTCTGTGGCAGAAAAAGGAATCCTCTTACCAAAAAAGTATGTAATCCTAAAAAAACCCAAACCAGTATTTTGTTCTGCTAAAATAAGTGTTCTGTTTTGTTCTAAGCCTTGTGCAGTTTCTTTATGGATGAACAATAATAAAAAGCCAATTACAATCTATGACATGTCTAGGAGATGCTTATACATTGTGGACATCTTCATAAGATGGTCGCAGAGGTCTAAATCACAATATGCAACAAAGTGCAGATGGGTCATAGCAGCTGTTTTCTTCCCGTAGCCAGGAAGGTGCAGCCCCTCCAGTGAGGAATTGCTCCTCCGAGGGTGGCTGCAGCTCTGAGATGAAGGGCACTGTGATCTAAAGGGCACTGCACTGCCCTGTCTGTCACAGCATGCTCACACTGTCCTGCGTACTGCTTATGGAGGCTTACAACTGCTTTGGCTCTCCTGCTATATCTGTATGTGTATGCTTAACACTAACATCTTTCAGTTTTATATACATTATAGGACCGTGTTGTTTATATAATGTTTATACACATCATAGGACATGTTGTTTTCTGTTTCCTGAGAGGAAGGTATCAGCAAAGATACCAGTAAGAAAGTAGATGGACTGGCCATTGCAGAGCTGCATTTGTAACAGCAGAGATAAAATGCATCTACTGGTTTATTATTGCATATTTATAAAACCTACCCTAAATCTTGTTGTTTGGGAGGTTTGCTTTTCGTATTCAGAACATTTTATTTTGAACTTAACCTGCTTTCTGAGCATGACATATCTTAGTTACAGGTCAGGACTTGGCTTTTGTAATCCTATCGTGGTAGTCAAGTGAGTGTTGTTTAATATCACCCAACACTTTGGGTTGTCAATGTCCTGAATATGATAACTGGCTTCCTCTTCCCTGCAACATGTCACCCATTAGCATTCCAGCTGCATTACACACTCTCTTTAGGGAAACAAAGTTAGGGCACCAGGCTCTCCTCACACTGAAAGAGGTGACTGACTTGTGTTGAACACTCAAGGTTCAGCAATAGCAGTCAATAGAGATGAACACTCACTTGGAAAAAACCTTTCAGCTGGTTACATTTAGAAAAAATGCAGCCTTTTAGGCATGTTACTTGCTCTTTTAATTAACTTGTGATTTTTAAAAATTTAAATATATAATAGAAATTGTAATTTCTGAAAAATTACTTACTCACTGCTTGTATCTTACCTCTGTATTTGTTGCAAGTCTACAGCCAGCTCACGGTTAACTCAGTGCACTGAGCTATACCTTTGCTTTCAAGGCTCACCATGTATTACCAAAGCAATTAGGATTTAGGTCATATAAAATAATCCACTGGAAATACAATAAATGGTCATTCAATGTGGATTTATGTTTGTAGAATTATTGTTTTGAAACAACAATAAAAGATAATAGAATCCAGAATGGAAAGCATTTTTTTAAATTAGAATTCCATTCATTTGCTGAAGTGAGACTTGGAGTTTTCCTTGCATTTTTTTCCAGTCCAATTTTTAAAGTCCCAAGGGATATTAAGTAACAAATTATACATGAGCTTCCAATGTGTTGTGCCTATGAAAAAAAGGTCAATGTGGTTTTGGGTTGCATTCACCAGGCACCCTATCATGGTATATTGGAGTAGGAAGCTAATAATCTTTCTTTATGTGGTTTTAGGATGCACAACATGCTCTTGCAATGCTGTGTTCAGTTATGGGCATCTTATTACCAGAAAGATATTGACAGATCACAAAAGCGCAAGGGCTCAGGTCATCTTCATTTGTCACAACAGTGTGACATTCCACCCTTCTCCTTCTCCCAAGAGGAAAAAAAATACAACAGAACTTGACTCTAGAAATATTCTGATTTATTTATTAGTAAGTTATGGTAATAAATGCATTGTTCTTGTATTGTATTATGCAAGTTTAAGTGACCTGCCAGTCTTGTGAGAATGATTTTGAATCCTTACTGTGCATGAAAAAAAAACAGAAGACTATGGCTTGAAGGTGAAAATGAGAGGTATAAGATGAAGTTGCTGTATGTTTCCTGCACTAGAATGGCAAAACAACTAGGTGTCCTCACACAGATTCACCATTTGTAAGTTATTGTCATCTAGAAATCCTTCCAGGATACCAGAAGATCATGGCATGTCCATAAAAAATAATGATTTTTTTTTCATTCTTATTACAGGCATTACTATTATTTTAAACATTTAGAAACCTGTAAGTATGCATTTGTGATCACACTTGTCTCCTTTGTAGAGTATTATTAAGGTTTCTTAATTATTAATGTATTTTTATTACAATCTTTTGTGATTTTAGAGATTTAAAAATTTTGTTTCATTAGTCAATGCCCAAAGAAAACATTTCTAATTTCTTTAATTATGGCAAAGATGCTTCAGTAGAAGTTTTCTCATTCATTTTCTTATAAAAGCTTTTGCAATTCTTTGTGGTTTCTTTAGCTTCTCACTGGAGTAAAATATTTCCAAAAGTAGGGCAACTTTTGTAGCTTTATTCAGCATCACACTGAATCTGAAAATATCCTTTCTGAATTGCTGATGCATGGAGCTTCAGATATGCTTTCAGTTATGTCTTATACACTTATTTATGTTTAATGAGAGACTATCACCTGGAAAATGACATGATCCTGGCCAGAGTGGGGAGTCCTTTGGCAATATGGCCTCAATTACACCACAAGTTATTGGAGTCTGAATGCAGCAGCCACCAGTGCTGCTGGGCCTCCAGCAGACCCTTACGCTTTTAAATAAAGCTATGGCTTGATGAATAAACATGCTTAAACCACTTGTAAACTTTAAATGAAGACTGGCTCATGTAACATGCATGTTGTATATAATATGTGTTATGTAATGTAAAGCATGATCTGTAGGTAGATTATAATATCCATACTTACATAATAATATACATAGAGCTATATGCACATGTGTATGTCTATAGGCACATAGATATACGTACAAATTAATACACAAATATACAGTAGTAATTAGTCAGCATACACCAGAATACCACATAACAACTTCAGGAAGGTACATGAGTCAGACTTGCGAAGGCAGAAAAGGTGGGATGGGTCAGAGTGGGGATATGCTCCCTCTGCCCCTGTGTCTGTCTGTCCATGCTGCTCCACAGCCCAGAAAAGTTCATTCCATGATGTGTGAAGTTCAGTCTGGACCACTGTACAAGCACACAGTATATAAGATCGACAGGAAAACTTTTTGTATGAGACAGGAAAAGTTAGTGAAGGAAATTCTGCTGCTTCAGTTGTGTGGGCCAGGCTTGGTAATCATCATGTGCTCTTCAGACCTTCAAACCTCTGAACTGGATTCCTAAGTGACTGAGGTTATGGTGCCTGGCTTTGGAGCTGCCTGAGGAGATCACTGCATCAATTCCTGATGTTTGATGAAAATGTGAAGTTATAAGAGTAGGATCCTGAAATATAGGCACATATGGCCTGGAAAGATTGTGGAAAAGCAGAAGGTGCGCTTTAGGTCCTTTATTCTTGGGAAAACTGAAATTCTTCCTTAAACACAAAACCCAATTATTTAAATAACAAAGCCTGTAGTTTTGTAAGAATAATATTGTGAGGACTGTGGAAAACTGCTCAAAACATCCTCTAGCATCTGCATGTCATTTTTCAGTTGCATTTACTACCCCAGGCAGACTCAGTGTGCATTATATGATGCTATCCTGAGTTCACTCTTCCTTTGAAACCATGTTTTCCACAGCACCGTGTTTATTCTGCTCTCTTCTTATAATTTCATACTCTTCAGTTGCTGCAACTTGTACATTTTGCTGAAATCTGAATGGATTTGTAGGAGAAATCAGAAATAACTACTGGCCTTTCAGTTTTGTTCTATATGTACCTGTCAAAATGCCACAAAACGGCCAAATTCCTGTTGCCTCTGGTGTACACACGCCCCATGCTGCTGCTACCTAAGGCATGGCAGTGCCAGCATCCCTCTCGCTGTGTGCCACCGTGTCACCATCACTTGGTGCCAGGCAAGGATGCTGCTGACTCTTTCTTGCAAGGTGTGCCACTCTGCCACACCCAAGTCCCAGTGACCTGCTCCGCTTCCTCAGTTTTTTCACCCCCCATCCCTCAGCACTGTGAAAAATGAGAGTTTATCCTGCAGTAAAAACGTTTTGGGAGTTGCAATTCTGACTATAGCAAAGTTAACTTTGGGGAAGGCATTTATACATCGCCTCTGAGGTGTGAGCCTGTCTTCAGTGAAACGCTCGGGCTTTCGTTTGTCTCTTCTGTAGGATGCACTGCTCTTGGCCAACAAATGGTGGAGCTGTTGCTTTGAGAAATGGGGATGATCATTTCACTGCTCCCAAACCGATGCCGAGAGTTGCTGGCAAGGCACATACCTCTTTTAAACTGTAAGGCTGCTGAGGAACAGTTCTGTCTGTTAGACGGATGCCGGTGGAGAATAGAAATGCATTATAGCTAAACAGACGAAACTCTTTTCTTGAAAGGCAGATACATCTAAAAGGGTGGCTAAAGTAAGTTTCTGATTCTACACCCTTCATTCTCTGGAATGGGCATAAACTAGTGTTAAACATAGCTCTTTTAATTTTTATTTTTTTTAATTTAAAAATTCTGTTCATGTGTAACAATGTTTTAATTTTGTAAAAACAAAAAACCAAAGTTTCATATTTTAACATTAATTCTTAGAAGGTAAAGAAAAAGTTGGCTGTGGATTTTATAATGCACTCAGTTTTTGCAGTATTTTCAACAGAGCAGTTCAGATCACTCACTAGAACTTTACAAAACTGTGTCAAAAAGGAAGTGTAAAAATTATAGCTTTTATAAGACTATTCCATCATTCAAAACTGAATTTGAATTAGTTTTTCTAGAATTACTTTTTCTACAAATCTTTATTTGAAAAACTTTCAGAGATCTGTTCCTAAGAAATATATGTTTTTTCACTTCAGATGAGACACTAATGACAAGGTTAAAAGAGTTAAAACATTTCTCCCACACAGGCACCATTTTGGAACACGTGGAATAAAATGGTATGTGACTACTAAAGCCATTTGTTTTTTCAGATCCTTAAACATGATTATGTTAATATATATATTTGTGGGAAACATATGTCTGTGTGCAGGTTTGCATATCTATCCAGCTACACCTGTCTAGAGTAGGGAAAAAACCCAGCTTAGTCTTCCTCCTCTGTCATTGCAATACATGAACAAAAGCACAAACTTGTGCTGTACTGGCAACGCCACAACCTAAGTAGTAGCTAGTGCCACCCCAGCTACTGACGCTCTTACAGATTTGGGGCAAAAAGATCTGAGTTTATCCTTCATATGCCTGTAAATTATGCTTGGGATATATAACCACAGTGTAATATTTACTAAGACACTAATAATGTGGAAGATTAGCTAGTATGTCCTGGTCTTCCCCAGGAAGCACAATATGCTTGATAATTTGACCATAGATTGTTACACACAGCAAAAACCCAAAGCAAAACAGAAACCCCACAGGCTCTCAAATCCAGCCTTCCAACTTGCAAGGAAACTCACACTGGACTCCAAACAACATGAAACCTTTCAATGCAATTTGGTTTTGCGCAGCTGTATGGAATCTGGGCAGACAGGAAAGTTTTCCCCCGCTGTTTTTCCCTTTGCTATTCTGTTTTTCTTCAGGTGAGAGTGACTGCTTGTCATCAAATAATGTCTGCCTCCGTTATTCCTCAGCAAGAGTAAGGGATGGGGTTTTAGCCGGGTGTTCTGAGACCCTAAAGGAGCTAGCTATAGAACCTGCTGAAAAGCCATTACATTCGAAGCAGCACATAATTTGTGCTTTAGTCTTACCACAGTCATCACTACAGGTGTGGGTTTTTATTTAAGGGCTCATTGTTAAAGGGGCTGCAGGGTTCACAGCACTGAAGTCTTCGCCAGTCAGATAATGCTTTGCACACAGTGTGTACCCCTGGAAGTGACCACCTCAGCATTTGGACTAGATGATCTTCAGAGATCCCTTCCAACCCCTACTACTCTGTGATTCTGTGATTCAGCCTGAATGCTGTCCTGAAGCTGACTGGAATAGATTCACTGTGACACTTGGGTTGGTTTGAATCTGACTGAATTGCTGCACAACAGTTTCTATCAATCAGTGCACTTTAATTTTTACTTTTGTGACTATAATCTCCTGAAGCAAAGGGGAAGAAAACATTTTTTAGGTACTGTGAAAGGATTTAAAAAATGATCAGATGTTACCAGAAAGCTCTATAGACTTGTAGAACTTGAAAGTTACTGCTGAATCCTTTCTAAAAATCTGGGTAGATATCAGGAGGATGCTGCTGCTCTTAAACAGGACTGGTGACAAAGATTTTAATTAATATCTCATAAACAAAAGCGGTCTGGAAAGTATTTAAACTTCTCATCTACAAAGGAGGGAGCGCTCTTTGGATGGAGGGCTCACTCTCAAGATACCTCTAGATTTCAGATGCTCCAAAGTTTCTAATTTTTCAAAATCTTCTACTGGACCAGACTATACTATGGTTTTAATAACTTCTTTTGATAAGACACTACATTGTAGTGATAGAATACCTCAATTAAATTTCTCATATTCTATAAAAAATGACTGAAATGTAATTCAGTCATCAAAGGTGCTTAGTTGGAAGTGGATTTGGGATCTTCATTAGAGTCAGTGGCTTGGAAGGAGGCATTCAGATCTATTCCATCAGTTTCTATCTCTGCTAACATCAGAGAAAACTGGTCTAAATAGCTGTCTAGAAAGATTTCCCCCCTGTGGTGCTGTGCTTTAAATTAGATGATTATGAAGTTTTCAATGCAGGTAAGCGTAATTTATATTAAACTGAAGTATATCTTATTATTTCTAAGGCTGTGCTTGAGCCTTTGGTTTCAGTTTGAGGAATTATTTTAACAGTGTTCTGCATATCAGCTTACTTCTTACAATGGATGCAAACGATTGAGAGATGGGAAATGGCTGGTTAACTTACTTTACTTTGATGCTGCAATGTTACAAAGCAGAGCACGTAGATATGAAACTGCTCCACTGCTACTAGACCAGTATCTCTGCAAGTGTCTTCACATATTTCTCATCTAGGAATTCTCAGCAAGATCAAATTGCTGATAGCTGGTGGCCAGGACCAAGCCATTTGTTGGCTATTAGGGTCCACAGAAGTTTGAGACCAACAGCTACCTTGAATTGCTCAGTTTTGAAGAGCAGAAACTATTTCCTTTTAATTTTCTATTAAACTTTAATTTGGATGGTTATTTCTGATTTCAGGGTAATTTTCCCTTTCTGTTATGTTGGTTTTGCAGATGCTACTCAGATCTATTCTGCCATATTAGATGGCTAGTGGTACTAAGCTAACTAGTTTGAAGCTGGCTTAGGTTTTTTCTAACATAGGGCACTCCCTGGCTGTCAAATTCATGTTAACTGCAAATATATGTGTACTAATAGCTATAGACAAGCTGGCACCATGCTACTTTTACAAGGACCAGCTATACCCACTGCTAGTTAAACTAGACAAAATTTCCTTTCCAGTTGCGTACAGAAAGATTCATTTGTGCTCTCCTTTCACATTTCCTCTGGGAATGTGCTGTTGGATCTCTTCATCTGCCCTTAAAATTTCTCTTTATTTGCTTTTACAGACACTTAACTTTTTTTCCCCCTGTAACACTTAGGAGGAGAAAGGCAAAGCTTATGCAAAAGCTCACTCAAGGATGTTGATTCTGAAACCATCTACTTCTTGAGGGAATACCCTAGGCATATTCCGGGAAAGTTAAGCTGTCAAATCTCATTAGCTATGCCTTTTCAACCCATGATACATCATTCTTTAGTCTCTTCAACATTTATTAATATAATTCACTTCATAATTTTTTTCCTAAATAAAATATATAGGGCTTGATCTTACACTGATGCAAAGTGGATAGTATGCTCCAGCTGAAGATGCCGCCCCACAAACTGCCAAAGAGGAGATTCATTTGCAAAGACTTCTACATGCACTATCAACACTGCTGAGACATAACCTAGCTTTGCACAGATACCTAGTCTGTCTTCTCTTTGTATGCTGAAAAAAAGAGTTGCCAGCAGTTAAGACCTTCAAAACCAGAAAATGTCAAAATGTTTAGCATGGACTGTATAACCTTTGACACTGTGCTGCTGAACACATTGTTACTGTACAGACTATACCTGAGAAACAGAATGTGCTGGTGTGAATAATACTTGCTATTGTCACACTCTCAGGCACTCAGTGTTACCAAAGTTCCAGAGCACTACTTTTTTGTTCTGGTTTGTCATAAGGTGCCTTGCAAATAAATATTCATAGATACTGAAAGTATAAGGCAAGGAATTTATTTATGCAAGTAAAGAATGTTACAAAACCTCATGAATGGTGCCATTCTGAAGATGGACAAAAAATTTTTGACGATGCTTATATATTCAAGCTGTCCTTGAAAAATGAACCTCAGAAATCCTTTACTCATCACTAAGGTCTATTAAACAATGAGTGAACTTCACAGGATTTATCTTTACTTAGCTGCTCCTGTTGTAAAGGCTGAAGCATACAGTTTATACATATTGAACCTCTGGTTAATTATTTTTTACATATATTAACACTGGTTAGATTAATCCTCATTAAATGACAATGATGTTAACTCTGTCCTGATTTAGCAGCAGTTATTATCATTCAGTATGTCTGACTAAGTAGTTTTCCTAGGAGAAATCCTAAGACAACATACGCTTGCAACAGCGATGGGCAGTTAAATACATTGTACTACAATTATATTTTACTGTATGGAGAACTTTTCATCAAAACATTGCATTGCTATTGAATACTGAATCATGTTCCTGCCAACAAGTGATGCATCAAATCAGTATGATTACAGTCAGGATTGAATCAGGAAATGAACTGTCAGAATCAATTGACGGTTATCCTGCTTTTGGAAATTTGTAGTTGCATCAGTCAGAAATGGACTTATGAGAGTGGGCCAATAAATGCATATGAGCTGCTGAAGATAAAAAATCACACATCTGAAACCAAACACAAACTCAGAAATGGTGTATGCTCTACTCTAATATAAGCTGTTTTTTAACCTGTTTTTAAGATTCATAAATCCATCATCTAAGTCACAGGCATAGAAATGGAATAAGAAACACAGCAGAAAATTACTAGATTGTGCTTCTGACATCTGCATGAGTGAAGTCAGGTTTAATGCTTATTCCCAATGCAGTGTCTAATCATCCCAAATCCTCTTCCTGTTACGGTCTAAGTAGTAAGTTACTCACCAAAGGTCTATGTAGTAGTCAAAGAATTAGAATATTGCCAGGTAATGTTAGAAAAGCTCAATGATTCAAGATATTGTGGAGCTGTTCTACAAAGAAGGAAATGCAATTTGGGCACCAGCAGTCTGGGGAGCTTCCCTCTCCTGCGCCATTACAGCAGAGCAGAAATACAAGGATGAGAAAGTCCTTCCAATGTGTCTTTGCAGCAGCAGTCTCTGCTTCCAGTCTTTGTTTCAGTCAATTCAGTAGCTTTCTGAATTGCAGTAAATTTGAAGCAGGCCTTTCCCGTCCCTAGTAAGATTGTGTGGCCCCTGGGATATGGCCAGCTGGCATCCTGCTTCCTTCAACACGCCCTCATCCCCTGCTGTGCTGGCAACCTCCAGCTCCTGTGTCAGTCCCTCCCCTCCTCTCCTGCCACAGCCCACTGCATGAAAATTTCTCCCTCCTGGAAAGTGCTGTAGGGCAAGGGCAAGCAGGATTCTGCTTTTATAAATACACAAAATGTAAAAACTGAGAACAAGCAAGTAAAGCAGATACTGTCCTTCAGGTTGGGTAACTCCTTTCTGTGAGAGCATGACTGGGAGGGGAGATACAGCTGCACCTCCTTTCATCCAGAAGCTCAGGGGACACCTCATTCACCTTTTTCTCCATGAATTTAACTCTCCATTTCCTCCCATCAGCTCTGTGGTGTTAACTGGTTCCTTTCGAAGTGACTTGACTTGAGAAGAGGGCCTTGGTAGAGTCCCCATCGCTGGAGATTTTCGAGATGTGATTGGGAAGGGTGCTAGATAATCTCATCTAGGCTCCCTTTCCCATGAAAGATTGAACCAGATGATCTTCTGAGATCCCTTCTAACCTAGGCTGTTTAATTTATGACTTTGTTCAGGAGTGACTGAGCCAGAAGGAGACATGTGACTCTGCAGAGGAATGATTATGGCATTTATATAGAAAGAGTGAGGCCTGGGTTCAAAACTGTGACAATAATTGAATTAACTTGTAATTTACATGTGCACTGCATAAATTGCATGTATAGTCTCTGGAGCAGAAACTGGAAACTCTCTCTTCCTCAGATGTGACTACAAAACAGTCTGTAGTGGTTTAGTAAAGCTGTGGTGGTTCAGTCCCTGCTGGCAGCCAAGCCACGTGGCTGCTGTTGCTGCTCCCCGACTCAGACAAAAGGAGAAAGCAGATTGCCTGAGAATGCTTTTTGAGTTGAGATAA
>JAVSBS010003179.1:24423-35547 GCA_033124195.1 Coracias cyanogaster
CCTCTCCTCTCCACTCCGCTCCTCTCCTCTCCTCTCCTCTCCTCTCCTCTCCTCTCCTCTCCTAAATTCCATGAAAGATTACTCAGAGATATTGCTTGGTGTGCGTTATACATTGAGTATTTCCTGACTTTTCAATTACTTTGTGGCTGAGGTTTGCTTGCACAAGTTCACAATGCGTGCTCTACAGTGGTATCTGTTTCATGTGGGAGGTAAATAGTAGGCAGCTCTGTGTCTGTTGCAGTACATCACAGGAGTTGGTGTCTGAAGAGGAGGAAAATAGGAGCAAGACATCAAATTACTAGACCTGTGAAATGTAGCAGTAAGATTTCAGAACAATATCTTTCTTTTGGGGGGTTTAAAGAACAGTCATCCTCTAATTCTTTCTCCAGTCACCAGGTACTGAAGTTTCTGATGAAATATACCATTTAAGATTTTATGTGGCTTCTTCCACTTTGTTTCTTTGAAAGAAAATTTGTTGCTCAACTCAAACTGTTTTAACAGCAATTGTTTAACTAAGCCCAGTTCCAAGTGATTAACAGCCCTTACAATGTAGCAACAAAGACTGTATGTTTAGAAAAAGATTATGTTTACTCACTTAGAATAAGCACTGAAATATTTATAGCAAGATATAAAGTCATGAGTAGGCATTTGTTGTAAATCAAAATTTAACACTATAGCAAAAGTAATAGCTTTTCTACTATATTTCAATTGATATAATTAATGGAAGTATTAAATATTGTAGCTATATGGTATGCATTATATGTAGATTAGTTTTGTCAATTCTTAAAATAAAATATTAGAAAGTACAAAATATGCTTCATGTATTAGAAACAACGAGTTTTTCTCAATGGAAAAAATCAGAAAGCTTTTTTCTCCGTTAACATTTCAATTTGATAAGACCAAACATGCCATGAAACCCCATGGTCTATTGGATTATTTATGGAACTAAGGTTACTCTTCCCACTTTTGTCATAAATAGTGTTTTGAACTAGAATTTCCCAGTCATTTTTAGTTATAAGATAGAAGTTCACCTTTTTATTTCACTGAGGTCAAGTTTAGAGACTTCCATCTTATTTCATAGCAAATTAACATTAGACCCAGGCCTAGGAGAGAGATTCTCATAGCCTAAGACCATATTTAATATGTTCTTTCTTTCCATATAAAAGTCAATTACGTTTACCACAGGTAAAAATATATTGGATTCAAGTTGTCTGCAGCCTTGGGCGTATAGGTAAATGAATACTATTAGCTCAATTTTATGGATTTGAAATATAAGGCTCTTGACAAAATCAAGACCAGATTCTTTGGTTACACTGAATAAACCTTGTTACATGAATAGATACATTCTTTTTAGTGAGATTTAATGGTAAATCATTACTCATTGTGAATAAAGGGGTAATGAGTATGGAAACCATCTGTCACAATTTCACTTCCCACAGCAGGGATTAGGCATAAAACCGAGTTAGAAATTTTGACATTTCACCACACATACTGCCCAATTCTGGGCATACCACATTATTTTCCAAAAAGTGGCCCATTAGTGAGAAAGTCGTCGTGTTTTTCCTTACACAATTTTAAAATGTCTTGCATAAAAAAGATCTCTGTAGCTACTTTGTGATTTGGTATAAAGGCACACAATACTCTATGTCCTTTCTCTTCCTATCAAATCTATTTTCATGTGGAATGAGCTATAAGACTGATCACTATGAACTTCAATACCTGTAAAATGGGATGAAATCCATTGAATTTACACACATTCTGAAAACACACAGGATTTTAGAAACATTTTCATCCCTTGAATGTAATTATGAAGTCAGTTTCTACATATTTACAGTCTCTTTTCTTCCCCTTTGTACTAGAAATCATTAAAGGTTAAACTAAAAAAAAAAAGAATAGAGAGCATACGTTACACTATGAAAATGATCCTCAGCCTTCTGTTGTGGAGAGGCTTCAGGGACTAAAGTAATGAGCTGGACTAGAGGTAAAGTATTGCTGGTTTCATGATATCAAATGTTGTGAATCTGAGCTTAAAATTAAAAAAAAAAGAAAAAGAAAAAAGAAAAAGGTCATAGTCTCCAAAACAGAAAGCTATAAAAAACCTCAAAGAATCATCTTAGGTATTCTTGGTATTATTTTACTTTGCTTCCCTGCCCTCTTCTCTGGGTGAGATAGTCCTGCCTGCTTTTGAGATCTACCTGTACCTAACAGATCTGCTTTAACAGGGCTCCATTCTCCACCTCCGTAGCTCAGTCCAAGGCAAGGCAGACTGCAGGGGCTATATCTGGGAAATGGTCAACTTCGGACACTAATGGACACTGGGGTGACATTCCTCCTCTTCCTTTCATTGACTCTTTGAAAGCACTTCTAGTTGTCAAGCAGAAGAAAAGCATCCTACAGGGCAGGATGTCCAGGGCAGTCCTTGCCTTGGCTGCTTCCTAAGCAGCCTAGGTAACTGCTTCTGTCCAGAAGACAGGCACCTGGAAAGTGAAGTGCTTTTCCTCAAACAAGCCTAATATTTGTCAAAAGGATAACATTTCTTCCATGGTAGACACTGACTGCAGGATGAGCCAAAATATCAAGAAAAGTCTCAACTTTGGTAAAACTGAACTAGATAACAGAACTTAGGTGCAAATGTAGATGTGTACAAGCTCCTGAAATTCTCAGTTTTAAAGAATTCCAATTTAGATAATTCATTTTTAGGAACAGGACCCATCTATGAAACCTGGATTCAGGTTCAAAGCTGAGTGTTGGAATGCTGAAAGCTGAAGAAAGGTGTGAGGCTTGGGCTCAGACCTGGCAAGGTTCTCCTGGCCAGCAGCCATGGGGAAGATGGTCTGTCCTGCATTATCAAATGAGTGACTTTCCATGCTAATGAGTAATGTAATGAACTTACAATCAGTGAGGCTTACAGAAAAGAAACAGCCAGTACAGGATAAAAGAATGAGAGGTAAGATTGCCACCTGATCCCACCAAATATCAAAGAATTCCAGCAAATAGTAGAAAGTGTTGTGCTTTTTCACTTGTTAACTGATTGCACAAGAGGAAAGACAAAGGAGAGGAGCTTAGTCTAGGCATCTGCTTCTCTGTGAACTGTGACAAAGACATGAAGAGGCATTTACTTGTTATCATCAGCCCAGGGAGAGCCGTTCTGAGAATGGAAATGCTAATCATCAATCTCCCTGTGCATGCAATGTCTCTGTTTAATAGCTGATAGAGCGTCTCCAAAGGGGCTTTTTTTTGCTCTTTGTTTAAAATGACATATAATGGACCTGGACTTATCAGTGTCTCTAAATGCATTTTCTGTGCTTTATCCTTACTAAGGGATTTAGTCCATTCTAATGAATATGTGCAGAATTGATTTTGAGCTTGGTATAATTTAATCCATCAATTTAACATTAAATTAATATGCGAAGGGGGTCTCTTTGTGGATGAAAAACAGAAGGGGAACATTCTTATTAATTTAAAATGGACTTGAGAAATGGAAAGAGGCTGCTGCTATTAGTATCTGCCACTGGGCTTAACCACTGGTTAGTGAGTTACCTTGTGTGAATACTGCAGCTGCTAAAGCTATGGTGACCAAGAGGTCCCGAGCACACGTTGAGCTTGGAGCTCAGGAGGCTTGTCACCTCTGCAGGTTTCAAACTGCTGAGCAATGTCTTTCTGGGAACTCTGATGGCTGAAGACTCCTCGCCATCCTCCTACCAGAAATGGTTTTCTGTAGACTGGCATTCCTGAGACAATTCTTCCCATGAGAGAGGAGACCAAACCAAAGCCATGGCCCAAGCACCACTGTAATCAGATTTCACAGCTGACTCCTCATTCTTGAATGAGACAAGTTCCGAATAGGGTAAGATACCTAGAATGGGACATTATGCAGCTTCATTAGGCAGCACAGTTTTAAATGATGCTTTTAACTCATCTATGATGATCTAACAGAATTCTCAAAGATGGCACAGAGCAACAACTAAGGTTTAAATATTATGGGATCGTTTCAAACAAAGAGATGCAAGAAAGGCACCAGGAGTTGAAGCAAATTTATCCAGAGCAGCATGCTTTTAAAAATCTTTATCAAATAACAATTTTAATCACTCCTTTATTTTCCTTGGGATAAGGTCAATATAACAGGCCTATTAACTGGTTTATCTGGATTCCTATTTTTAAGCAGTGCCACAATACTAGGAATGCTGGAGGATGTGGGAAACTGACCCACTGTTTGGAATGCCTTCCTAAGTCAGCTGAAGAGAACTAGGAGGAAGCTGCCTTCCAGGTACTGCTGAGAATGACCCAGGGGGTTCCTTAGTTTCACCTTGAACAGTTCCTGGAAGTCACATGCTCCAGACCTGCTGAATCTGTGGGTATTTTTAAAACTTGCTGTTAGAATCCTCTGTGATTATGGGTAGAGAAGAAAGTTTTTCACCATCAGATGAATATATCGTCTGCCTCTTGCTCCTAAGAGCAGGAAGGTGGCAACAGAAATGCCCTGGGGCTGATCTGGGAGACCCCAAAATACTCCAAAGAAACATGACAGGGGGTTCAGTGGTTTAAAACAGCTTTTATGTGAAGGGAGACAAAAATAAACGAGGAATCCTCAGCTTGGACTACAGAAAACATAACAAATCGTAGAGAGAAAAATTATTCTTTTATCATATCCAAAGAACCCAGTGACAACCAAACTAAGTTATCAGGAAGAATTTAAAGCAAAGGAAATTTTTTTTCATTAAACATAATTAAATTTTAGAATGCATTGCTGTAGGGTATTGTAGAAGACAAAACTTGAATTCTGAAACACACTAGAAAGATTAATGAACTGATTTGCGAATATGAATATTTTAACCACAGAGTTGGCTGCTCAGGTGGAAATGATACTGTAGAAGTATTTAGGTTACTGTTACACTTTGTGCAAGGAAGTGTAATCTTTTCTTATATCAAATCATCAGGGCTTTTTTTTACTAATGTGTTATCTACTGATTTGCAGCAGAAATACAAACACTTGATAATGAAGGAATGCAGAGCACGGGGTGGGAACGCACTGAAAAGGAACATGACACCCTGTTTAGAAAGGCTGGATGGTCTTTACCTCTCTCATGATAATATTTGGCTGATTTCTCTTGCAGTTTTATCATGCTAAGACATTAAGCTGCAAAAAGACTGATCTGCATCACATGGAAATCAGGAGGATGTTTTCTCTTGAAATGATTCAATGTCATTTAATCATTTTATCTGTTCAGGTACATACCAGTTCAGAAACGTGTCCATCAGAGAGCACCAGTGAAAGCAAATACTGGAAAGCTGACTACTGTGGAATAGATATTGCCTCATCAAAGAGAAAAAATGTGAACAGCAAAACAAAGTTAATGGTCTTTGGGTCTGTTAGCTTTAGCTACATACTAAAGCTCTGACGGGTCATCATCATGACTTTAGTACGTAGCTCATCAGGTGAAACACCGTCTGCCCACTGAATATTGTGAGTGACATGTAAAATGAGGATGAGAAACAGAAAGAGAGCAAGAAAGAGAGGTTTTTCCCTGCCTACAGCTCCTCTATACTACACCTCCATATGATATCATGTAGACACATGCAGGTCTATGGGGTTGGACAGGATCCACACAAGGGTACCAAGGTAGTTGGTGGAAGTGCTCACCAAGCCATTTCCCATCATTTATGGAAAGTCCTGGCTAACCAGGGAGGTTCCAGTTGACTGGAGGTTAGCAAATGTGACACCCATCTATAGGAAGGGCTGGAAGGAGGATCCAGGGAATTGCAAGCCTGTCAATCTGATCTCGGTGACAGGGTATGTTGTGGAGTAGATGGTCTTGAGTGCCATCACGAGGCACATACAAGACAACCGGGGGATCAGGCCCATTCAGCATGGGTTTATGAAAGGCAAGTCCTGCTTGACTAACTTGATCTCCTTCTATGACAAGGTGACCTGCTTAGTGGATGAGGGAAAGGCTGTGGGTGTTGTTTATCTGGATTTCTGTAAACTTTTGACACTGATTTTTTTCCCCCAGCATTCTCCTGGATAAACTGGCTGCTCATGGCTTGGATGGGTGTACACTTTGCTGGGTAAAAAGCTGTCTGGATGACTGGGCCCAAATAGTGGTGGTGAATGAAGTTAAGTCCAGTTGGGGGCTGGTCACAAGTGGTGTTCCCCAGGGCTCAACACTGGGGCCAGTTCTGTTAGTATCTATATCAATGATCTGGATGAGGGGTCAAGTTTGCAGATGATACTGATTTAGATGGGTGTGCTGATCTGTTTGAAGGTAGGGAAGCTCTACAGGGATCTGAACAGGCTGGAACAACGGGCTGAGAACAATGGTATGAAGTACAACAAGGTCAAGTGTCAGGTCCTGAAGTTGATTCACAACAACACCATTCAATGATACAGGCTTGGGGAGGAGTGGCTGGAAAGCTGCCCAGCAGAAAAGGTCCTGGGGTTTCTGGTTGACAGCTGGCTGAATATGAGCCAGCAGTGTGCCCACGTGGCCAAGAAGGCCAACAGCATCCTGGCTTGTATCAGAAATAATGTGGCCGGCAAGACTAGGGAAGTGATCATCCCCCTGTAATTGGCACAGGTGATGCTGGGTTCAGTTTTAGGCCCCTCACTACAAGAAGGACATTGAGATGCTGGAGCATGTCCAAAGAAGGGCAACAAAGCTGGTGAAGGTTCTAGAGCACAAGTCTTAGGAGGAGCAGCTGAGGGAACGGGGGTTGTTCAGCCTGGAGAAAAGGAGGTTGAGGGGAGACCTTATCATTCTCTACAACTACCTGAAAGGAGGTTGTAGCAAGGTGGAGGTCAGTCTCTTTTCCCAAGTAACAAATGATAGGACAAGATGAAAAGACCTCAAATTGTGCCAGGGGACATTTAGATTAGATATTAAGAAAAATTTCATCATGGAAAGAGTTGTCAAGTATTGGAACAGGCTGCCCAGGAAGTGTTAGGGCCACCACTCCTGGAGGTATTGAAAAGACGTGTAGATGTGGTGCTTACAGACATGGTTTAGTGGTTAATGGGTTAATGGTTAGACTTGATGGTCTTGAAGGTCTCTTCCAACCAGAATAATTCAATGATTTTCTACAACCCGTAATGCTTTGGCAAGACACTTGTCATCAGGGGAATTCCTCCTTGGAAAGGGCAGATCCTTGTCAGAGCCTCTTACCTCCAGAGAAGTAGTCTGCTCCAGTAGCCCTGAGCAGAGTGACAGAGAGCAGTCTCCCTCTCCTCCCTCCCCTCCATGGCTGCTACAGACTCCCATCTCAACCCTGCAACTCCAGTGTTACTGGAGATGAAACAAGCATGTGATGCTAGAATGCACTCATTTTTGTGTGTGTTCTTCTGAATTTCCCCTCCACCACTTTTCAACACATGTACTTAAACATGGCAAAAAGGGGGAAGGTTCATCTGCCTTGCAGAATTAGTTACAATAAATGTCTCTGGAAAAAAACTTAAAAGGCTAAGAGACATTTTACAGTTTTAAATATATTCACTGACTCCTTGCAGAAAAGCTCATTACACCTCATCATCTAATGTGTGCTTATGTCGTTATAAAATTGCTCTCATTATATGATTTCTCAAGAGCTGCAAGGGCTAGCACAATAACTGCACTCAGTTTGGCCCATGACTTGCCCCCATTTGGTCAGCCTGGGCTTTAATCCTCAGTAGAGGTGGCAGTGTCTTGCCTGCAGGCATGTGAGGACAGGAAAAAGCTCTGCTAAGAGCCATTTCCCTGTCCAGTCTCTGCAGCCAGCTCTTGTGCATGACTAATCTTCCTTGCCCTTTGGGAGCAAATCCTAAAATGTACCAGCAGCAGAGACGTGCTGTCACTGCAGCACAGGAGGAAGCGATACTGCTAAATTTCTTCTGCCAGTGCTGGACATGGGAGGAAGCAGAAAACTTTTTTTTACCTTTGTGTCATCCATGTCCTCTTCTGTTGTCCAAAGGTCTTTCAAGCCCACTGTTCAGAGAAAAAGGAAAATCTGTGTTCTGGGAAGAGGAGGGTAAAGAGTTCAGTCAACGGGAGACAACTGAGGGCTCGGCTTGGTACATGGGGCAAAGTGTCATCCTGACCACACAGTTACCAGGGCTTACAACATAGCCCTAACCACATGCAGTTTGCTCCTTCAAAGAAGTCCCTTGAGTGTAGCGTCTTTGCAAAGGCTGTGCCTTTCTCGTTGAACTGTATTTACCCACGTTTACCAATTCTGTCCTTGTAAAAAATTCCTCAAAATTTGCCTTGTATGGATGTCAGGCTGTCGTTTCTTGGATCACCCTGAGATCCTTTGTAGAAGCTGATGCCACATTTGTCACCTTTCATTTCCCTGATACTAAAGCCAAGTCAAACATGGTTTATCATATCACAGTTATGGTTTGTCAATTTCATGTTTAAATTTTCTTAGACCTCTGCAGTGGCTACTGCCTACTGCTGACAACATTTAACTCCTTACTTTATTGATTTGCCAAAAATCTTTCTGAAGATTCTTCAATTTAAGGGTATCCCTCTTGCATGTTCCCTAAAAAGAAAGACTGTCACACTGTGACCTTTTTAAAAGTTCCTTTTGTGGTGACCACTGAAGCACAGTCTTGTTTTTCTTGTTATGACCTCGTTTTCTCAATGCTTTTATTGAATGCAGATTCTCTGATAAGCTTCCTGCTGTGGGTGGTTTTGCAAATGTTTTCAAGTATTTTAATTTATTTATATATTTGTTATTAATTTATTATCAATTCAATCTAGTTTCTGTTAATGTTATGCCTCAATCTATTTTGGCCTGTACTATTTTAGTCACCAGTGTCAAGGTTTCATTTTCATTTGGTTATTTGAATGTGAGGTCCAGTTTTTGAAGGCTATCAGTTTAGTATTGGTAGTCCCCTTAAGTTTTTTGACTCATTTTTTTTAATAGATGGTATAAGTATACCTTAATTTTCTAGTAGAGGGTGTATAATACAATACAATATAATATAATATAATATAATATAATATGATATAATATAATATAAATTTATATTAAAGATATGAACATTTATGATAAGAATTTTACCATTTTGACTGCTTTTAATTCCCCATTTTCTCTGCAGGACAGGAGGATTCATCACAGGGAGTTCCACTATATGCTGGCTGACACCAGCAGATTTCTTTCTTTCCTCTGGTGAGCACTTCCATGGCCTGTGGCAAGGGCAGAGCCCAGTCATATCTTTCCCTCTACTTGCCGTGGTCCTGCGAAATGCCCCGGGAAAGACAGTGAGGTTGATCTTGGGGACGGAGGCTGGAGAAAAAGAGATGTATGGGCCACTTTCTCAGGTGTCTGTTTTGGCGGAAATGGGCTGGCAGAATGGAAGTTATGAAGGGCTAATATGTTCTGTGTCGGGAGAGACAACCTGATGGACAGGTAGATCACAGAAACCTGATTTTCATGGGAAACTTAGCTAAATTCCACACAGACTGTCCTGGGTCATCTGAGATACTGCTATGGTTTTAATGGGTTCTTGAGTATTAATTACAAATATAGGATGACTCAGACTTTTTCCTACTCTGGAGTGAGAAAAACCTTTACTGTATAAGTGCCCTGATAACATATATAGTTAACAATGTTGTTATTTCTGTTTTCATCTATTCCTTTTCCATGAAAGTCATTCTTTTTCACCATCTTCTCTCCATTACTCAGAGGGAAATGAATACTACTTTGACAGGTAGAGCTGCGCATAAAAGTTTTAAGTCTCTTTAAAAGGATGACAGCATGGCATGGGGATCAGAGAGATGATGAAGCTTTGAGAACCACTGGAAAGATTCCTGTTTGAACTGCAAACATCTGCAGTAGCTGAGATTTTTTTTCAGGCTTGCTTACCTGAGCACAATGGGAGAGGAACACACTGACACTTTCCTGTATTTGAGGGGTTAGGTTGTGCTTCAATCCAGGTGACTGAAGAAACAAAACAATAAAATGGAAATGCTAAAACTCTGTTAAATACTTGATCTTCTGAAAAATTATTTATGAAAAATATTTTAACAGAATGCCAAGACTGACCATGTTGAAGAATTTACAGTGAAGCTGTGAGTTGTACCACAGATTTATCGTAAGTCACAGCATAGCTACACCTGTGGCTGGCATGCTGAAACCATAGAGGATCTATCATCTGTGGTGTGAGAGTACTGGGTCAAAAATATAGCTGAGAGCAATCACTGTAGCTAGACAAGACATGTGGTGGGGTTCTGCTATTCATGAAGGTGATACCAACATATTATAACCCAACAGTGACCATTGGCCCAAGATTATAATCAACCTTTCAAGTTAACAAGCCCACAAAACCATAGAAGATTTTATATAGTGTAAGTCACTGAGTGTCTAACCTGCTAAGAATGTGGCATGTGGGGGTTGCTGTGAAAAAAAGCAGTTGACATGCATATCCTGATGTGGCTTATCTCAAATTCTGCCTCACTATTGATACGAAACCATTTTAATCTGAGAAGATTTGTATGGTTGAAGAACTGCAGTAAAAACCTCCTTTGTAAAAAACACCTGATGCAAGATACATTATTAAGAAGCCATCTGCCTAAGATAGGTGACTAAAGGTGTCTATGTCTCCACTGGTTTTGACTTCATTAACCGCTGGAGCTCAGGAAACTGGCTGAAAGCTGGCCAACACGTCAACCCAACGAGAAACATCACTGACTTGTTCAGTGTGGCCACAAGGCTGGTGGCTTCCAGTGTCATTTGACTCTTTGCAGTATGATGCCAATAGATAAGAGACAGTGTTGCCAGATGGACCCTGATGAAGTGGTGTCATATCCTTCCCTGCTGAGTGACAACATAGGAAGGGATGATTGACAACATTTCTACACAGTCTGGTTCTAAAGCCTCTTTTTCTTTGGTTTAAACTGTCAGTGAACTATCACATGGTGATACAGGTGACACACGTACCAGAAAAATAAATCTAGAGCTCAAACTTTTCATTTGGAGTGGGTGAGAAAGGCCTCCTTGGGGCCGTAGTTTGAGTGGTACACAGAGTTCTTTTTGAGTAGGGGAAAACGAAGTTTATAGCATGCAACAAAGACAATTGTATGAGGTTTAACAAGGCCAAGTGCCAGGTCCTGCACTTCAGTTACAACAACCCCCAGCAACGCTACAGGC
>JAVSBS010003179.1:35647-52082 GCA_033124195.1 Coracias cyanogaster
TGGCCAAGAAGACCAACAGCATCCTGGCCTGTATTAGAAATGATGTGATCAGCAGGAGTAGGGAGGTGATTGTGCCCCTGTACCTGGCGCTCATGAAACCACACCTTGAGTACTGTGTCCAGTTTTGGGTGCCACAGTACAAGAAGGACATTGAGGTGCTGGAGCAGGTGCAAAGAAGGGCAACAAAGTGGGTGAGAGGTCTGGAGAATATCTCTTATGAGGAGCACCTGAGGGAACTGGGATTGTTTAGTCTGGAGAAGAGGAGGCTGATGGGAGACCTCATTGCTTTCTACAACTACCTAAAAGGAGGAGGTTGTAGTGAGGCTGGTGCTGGTCTCTTCTCCTAAGTAACTAATGACAGGGCAAGAGGTAATGGCCTCAAGTTGCATCAGGGGGAGTTTAGATTGGATATCAGGACGAAGTTCTTTACTGAAAGATTGATCAGCCATTGGAACAGGCTGCCCAGGGAGGTGGTGGAGTCACCATGCCTGGAAGTATTAAAAAAAACAAGTAGATGTGCCACTTTGGGACATAGTCTAGGGGTTAGGGAGATGCTGGGATGAAAGTTGGACTAGATGATCCTAGAGGTCTTCTCCAACCTAAATGATTCTATGATTCTACCGAGGAGAATAATTGTTCAGGGAAGGGAGTTGGAATTGAATAAGAATGGGAACTAATTTATAGCCCTAAATTGTTAGATTAGCTAAAAAAATCAGGTGTTTTATATGCCTTTGTTTTATTAAACTTTAAAGATACGCTTATGTTTTTAACTCTCTTCTACAGCCAGGACAGCTAGAAACAACATCTTTTTTTTTCCCTCTGTCCTAGAAAGGAAGATTTTGTATATATTTGCAACCTCTGTGAGATGAATCTTTAAAATTAAACCCATAATGGAATATAAAGAAAAAGTATAAGTTTGCAATGCTGACCTTTGATCTAGGAGAACCAAGATCTACACAGACTTCCTCTTTGACCTTTCAGCAACTAATTTAGCCACACAGGATGAAAAACTGGCAGAAAATTGACAGGTCACTGAGACTCCTCTGCACAGTAGACAACTACACCAGATACCCTTATTAACAATTATTTCAGACTGTGTTTTAACATTATGTACATGTTTTGTCCTTCACAACCCCTATTATGGGGCTGTTCCAAACCCTGGCTTCTCTGGTACTTAGAAAGTATTTTAAAATTTCCAGTCTAATTTTATTCATGACTGGTTTATACTAATTTGTTCTTTGCTAACATTATCTCTTGCCAAAAGAGCTAATTTCCTTCTATGGCATATAGTCACCTGCTGGATTTATACAGTATAATGTTAACTCCTCTTACCTTTCATTTTTCTAGGCTAAACAAGGCAATTTCTTTTATACTTCCTATTGTACTCTAGGCTGTCTGCTCACTTAACCATCTTTCTTGGCCTTTTCGGCACCTATTCCTATTTAAATGATTTCTTTTTTTTTCTTTTCAATAAGTGACCTGAAATGTGTGTAATAATTTGTGGAGGGTCTCACCAGGGCCTTATATAAAGCATTCATATTTCAGTCTGTGTTGAAACTATTTTGTTTGGCAAATTATTTTTTTTTTCCTTTCCCTATCATCTCATAATGCTGTGAATCCTGGTTTTGGTTACTACAACCAGATATATGTCCCCTAAAATTGTGAAGCCATATTCTGACAACACTAGTGCTGTCCTTAAAAGTATCTCTCTTCTAAAAATCTACTGCAGGGCCCTAATTCTGTACATTTGTGTGGTTCTAGTGATAGATATATATCCTAGTGCAAAAATCTGCTAACTGAGAACATTTATCTATTTAGGATGTCTGTGATATAGCATCTTTTAGGTATATCCTACAATTCTGGTTACAAAACCACACAGTACTAGAGAATAAGAATAAAAAGAATGAAGAGGAATGAGTTGGCTTGCTGTTTATGTTAACTGATGGGGAATTCAGTGGGCTAAACAAAGGTGACTTCACTTTTAAAAGATTAGGAGGCGAATGTTAAAAAACCAAATATGAACACAAATGCCTCTTATACTGTATAATGCATTAATACCACTAAATTTTATTACATGCACCTCTTTTTTTAATTACTCCTTGGCCAGAATTGTTGACACCCTCATCCTTTAATAGGATCTCCAATATTTACACTATACTAAAAGATGTAAAAATACAGCTAATATTATATAAAACCTTTAAATACTATAGTAAACAACTAGGTATTTTATTATTTTCTTTCTATTTTGTAATGTGAAAAGGAATAACACAAGATACTTGAGCCAAATAGGTTCAGTGAAGCAGTGTTTATGGAAAAGAAGGAGCAAAAGGTTAGAAGGTTTCAAAATAAAAGAAACAGAAAACCAAACAATCCATTCTACGAATTACATAAGGACTAAAGCACTTTCTTCTTTTAGTGAAGAAACAGAGGAGGGATAAGAAAAGGAGGAAGGAGTTACTGAGTCTGCTACTTCCACTGAGCATATTTGCTTGCAATATATTTTGTATTAAATGCCAGATCTGTCACACCTATCCCAGTTTAGGGTGCAGGATAAAGATCCCTACTGGAGCTGCAAGTGACAATATATGTGTCTCTTGCTAGCCACTTGTCTATGCTAGACTTGCAGCTCTGGCTAGCCACTTCTCCTGCCACACTGAAGTGACTTTCTGCTCTTCACTACACTCAGCTCCTGGCAGGAATACCACAGCATTTAGTATCTATGTTCAGAACTTGTTATAGGAGAAAAATCATCCTCACTGGACTCACTGCTTCTCCTGGTGTGTAGGAGTTCTGCATCCCACAGAGTGAAGTCTTGCATGAGTTAGGGTGATAGCTCATCAGAGATACAGTTTTATTGCCTGTGCTTCTCACAGATTACTGCCATTGCCATTTCAACTTCCTGAAATATATTTATGGTATTGGAGAAGCCTCTTCAAATACAGCAGAATGTGAAAAACAGTTGAAAACAAACATGCATATTGGGCCCTTCCACCTTTCTGTAACAGTATGTGCCAACCACTCAGGATATGGGTTTCCATTTGCCTTGAGCTGTCAAGAAGCGGCTGTTCTCCTTCTTCAGATTTAGATTATAGATCTTAAAGCATTTAAAATGTAGGGGACTAGGTTCAAATCCTTCCTGTGCTTAAGGAGACTCATATATAGACTACAAAAATGCAACTCCTATGAGTATAAGGGAGGGAGAGGGAAAGAGAATAGCTGATGAATATCCATAAAGGCAACCTCATCTCAGATAGCAACATTTTCTTTTCAAAGCTAGCTTTTATTTTTAGATTTTGATTGGTCTGGGTTTTTTTTGTTGGTGAGGGATAGTTTGTTGTTGTTTTTTTTTTTAATTTCTTTTTCACTGTATAGGGAATCCAAATAGTCCCTCCTTTGTCTGTAACTGGATTTTAAAGTCTTCACATGAACAGCAGGTTGATTGATCAAATGCAGCATCAAACCTAGACACCATTGTGAAAGTTTAATGCTTGAAACATGTATGAATGACTAGTTTTGCAAGTACCTCCTTAGACATGTCTGCTGTTGAGCTGTTCTTCGTGATCTCCCTAAGGAGGGCTGAGAGTGAACCCTCATTGTCAGGTGTCTTTGCGTATGCTGGGATAGTTATCCTGCTAGACTCCTCTCACTTAGAGAATGTGGAGGTCTAGTAGGTTTTAGCTGATGAATAAGACAGGGGAAGTTATATAAATGGAGAGTCAGTGGAAAGAGAGACTTTTTGCCACATACAGTGTGTGACATCTCAGATCTACCTATGAAATGTGCAAGGGCACTGATCATCTGCTGTAAATGAAACTCAGCAGCAGCTCTGGGAAAAAATCTGTACAAAGTCAGTGAGAAAAATCAACAGGAAGGATTTTCCCTGCTGTCCTGTGGTACTGCCCCCTCAAAAATCCATCTTCATGGAAAGATAAGCCAGAGAGCAAGTCTTCAAAGACTCACATGAAAGTCCTAGCAGAATCCCGAGCAGTATGTTTAAACAGGATTGGAGAACAAAGTCTGTCATTGAATCACTTCAATTCTGTCTTCCAAAAGCTACTGACTGGCAGGAGACTGTCTGAGATTACAGTATGGTAAATTCAATGAAGAGATAACTTTCTTTGAAATGCACAAGACTCCACTTCATGGTGAAAAGGTCTCATTGTAAAGCAAGTCTACCTGAAATCCCTCAAACAATAAGTAATATTGCACCCTAGTGTTAAGGAGTGATGTTCAGTGGTTGAGAGCCATCTGGATCCATATTTCTGTGCTGAAATGGACAAGCAGTCACCATGTCTCTTCCCAAAAGAGACAGGATTGTTTTAGTTGGCCTGGAGGGAGAAGGTAATCTCTCTGTATCTTCTACATCACTCTGTATCTTCCTAGGACCCTGCCCAAAAGGCAGCTGAGTAGCTTCACAGCAGCCTCAAATCTGTGAGAAGGAAATTGAAATGCCATTCCTGAGTGGCCTTCATCCTCACAGAAGTGAGGTACTGTGATAAGCACTAACACATTAAAAGGTATCACCTCAAAACAGCCCTGCCCCTATTGAAGTTGTAGGCTGGTTTGTATTTCTACAGAAGAGCATTTGTCACCTCTAGAATCTTGGTATTGACTCTCTGTGCCTCTAATGTACTGAATCACAGGTACCTGTACTGGGAATGTCTACCCTACAAAGCCACACCACCGCTGTACCTCTTCTCTGCAAGTATATTTCAATGTCCTAAGGGACTCAGAAGAAAGACTCTCTAACAGCTATCTTCACTTGTCTTATTTTTTTACAGTTACTGAGATAGGACAAACACAGCTATGTTGGGGGACCTAAAAGCAGGAAGCCTTTGGCAGTCTGAACCTGGTAACAAGGTCCTGGCAGTCTGGAGGAGGTTCCATCATCATGTCAGCTTGTGGATCTCTGCCAAGCATCACCCACACACAAAGAGAATGGTAGACTCTTCAAGCACAAGGGCATCCCTGCCCTGCTCACTGACAGCTCAGCACAGGACACTTCCTGTAGTGACAGGACAAGTGGCAAGTTTTCAACTGAAGGAGGGTAGATTTAGATTGGACAGAAGAAAGACAATTTTTATGATGAGAGTGATGCAACAATGGAAGAGGTTGCCCAGAGAAGTTTTGGATGCCCCATCACTAGATGTGTTCAAAGACAGGTTGGACAGGGCTTTGAGCAACCTGATGTAGTAAAAGATGTCCCTGTCCATGGCAAGTGGGACTAGATGATCTTTAAAGGTCACTTCTGACTCAAACCATTCTACACTATGATTCTATGAGGCCACATACCAACTGATTGTACTTCAGGTTGGCTTGTGGGTAGACACTACTGGGATGTGTGACTACAGCACTGAGGAATGCATAAATGCTTTTCAGGTATAAGTCAGCACTGAGAAAGTTCTGTAGCCAGATATTTCCACAGCCACATGGTACAGTGAGATTGTCCGTGCTTGCTAGGCATACAACTCCATACACATATTGTTAGCATCATCACTTGTAGCTAGAGCAATGGAAGTTTAGTGACCGAGCTGAAGTAAGGGTTCATGATTCTGTGCTCCTCCCACTCCCCTTATATTTTATCACAACTTTTCCATTCCACTCACCCTTTTCTACCTTCCACACCCAGTGCTGGGAAATGCCCACGTACTCTGATGGCTTCTGTCATCAACAGGAGGCTGGTTTCCTAGGTAGGTTCTAGCACACGACCCATCAAAGTCACAGTATACATGTAATTTTTGTTGGGGATAAAAGGATCATTTGCTACTGCCTTGTGTAGAGCCAGCTGCAGACCCAGGACTGGCATTAGATGTGGCATAGCCAGGAAATATGAGACCTTTTCTTCCCCTTGCTCAAGGTTTTTTGGCCTCTGACCATGAAAATTCAGATGCAGATCTACCTGGAATAGGATATACTCTAACTTTGCCTGTGGCAGGTGCTCTAGGTTGGTGTGCAGCAGTAAGAGTAGTCAATGTCTACCCGACCTGTACTGGTAGCTCACCAAGCAACACTCTCCTAGGCGTGTCTGAGGGACTGGATGGTGATCAGCAGCAGCTCAGCTCACTGCTCATCCCAGACATGCCAGGTAGGGGCACAAGTGTCTTGATCCATACACTGCTCAAAATACAGAGTCAAAGTCTGGCACATCTCCTAGAGGTGACATGACAAAGTCTTCACATCTCCCTTGTTCTTTCTCCTTCAAACAAAACTAATCTGTAAGTTGTTGCAGAGCTGGAGCCTTTCTGTCATTTGTAGCTAACTCTTCACTTTAGCTCTTTTACTATCTAAATATATGCATACATGTGTGTATAAAACCTTTCTTCATTGTCTATTCTCAGCTTTTGTCCAAATTGTCCTTCTAGAAGACAATCTGCTTGGCTCTTGCTTGGACATCCTCATGGCTACTAGGTTGGTATCCCTGCTAGCTTTAGAATTCTAATGTGATGTCTTCAAGAAAATATACTTGTCTCTTGCAAACTTTTATTTTAGAAGCTTGTTTTAGATTCCTTTTCAAATGCCTCTTCATTTTTATATACCGAAATTCTGGGGTTTTTTCACTCCCATGGGATGTTGAATTTGAATATTTTGTGGTTACTATTACATCATGGCCTTTATTTTGTCTCGTGCTTTCTCTAACTGCACCAAGAACCAGTCATCCCTTTGTATCCAAAATTCAGCACACATCATGCCACTGTGCACAATTCATCCAGATTACAGAGGGGTAAGCAAACTCCTCCATTACTTCCATGTTTCCTCTCTTTAAAACTTCCCCAATCCTTCCCCAATCTTCCATAACACTTCAACTTTAATTAATATCCTGGTAGGTTGTCTGTAATATAGCCCCAATATTATACGTTTTTTAGACAGACTTGGAATTCAAATCCTTATGTATATGATATTACTTATGTATTTAATGGATTTGCCTTATTTAACTCTACAATTTAAATGTACAAAGTAACTCCTTCACATGCTAGCTTGATCTGCATCCAACTAATTACAATAACCTATTGCTATTTCTTTTGCAAGGTTGTATAAAATCTAGTAATCCTGGTACATTTTCCATTGCCTGTTTTCACCTTTCCTAATAAAAAGGAACTTCACTTACTGGTACTGTTCCTGAATTTTACTGACTTAGGTCCATTTTTTTCATGTTTACAGACTGTATATAGAATCATAGAATTATTTAGGTAGGAAAAGACCCTTAAGATCATTGAGTCCAACCATTAACCCAGCACTGCCAGGTCACCACTAAACCATGTCCTTAAGCTCCATATCTACACATTCCTTAAATACCTCCAGGGATGGTGACACCACCACTTCCCCGGGCAGCCTGTTCCAGTGCTTTACAACTCTTTCAGAGAATAAATTTTCCAGTGAATAAATTCAACCTAAACCTCACCTGGCACAACTTGAGGCTGTTTCCTCTTGTCCTATCACTTGATAACTGTGAAAAAAGGCTGACCTCCACCTCACTCCAACTTCCTTTCAGGTAACTGTAGAGAGCGATAAGATCTCACCTCAGCCTTCTTCACACTAAGCAACCCCAGTTCCCTCAGCTGCTCCTTATAAGACTTGTTCTCTGGACCCTTTACCGGCTTTGCTTCTGTTCTTTGGATGCTCTTCTTTGTCATCCTCTTCTTGGATGACTTCACTTGCAGAGGATAAGTCATCCTGAAAGTGTTTTCTTTTGCATCTTCTGATATTTCCTCCTCTATTTTCCTATAATCTTCCTGGCTGCCTCAATACCTGTAACTGCCAGTCAGTGGTTCTGTTTTCTTATAGAGATGGAACTTATATGGGAAAATCAATGTTTGTAAAAATGGTGTTTTATCTGCAGATAGCTAGTCTCTGAGCTTATTATTATTGCTCATATTGTTATTTTGCTTCAAAAAGTTCCTTAACTTCTCAATATAAAGGCTGTTAGACTTCACAGAAGAAACAGAAATATAAAGCCCATCAATATCTCCAGAGCAATTTTTCACCAGAGGTAGTTGTTTAGAACACATTTTTTTCCTCTCTTCAGATTTTTAAATTTTATTTTGGCAATTGCATGAAACATTACTTCATCCCTTACAATTCTCTTGCCATTCCTAATAAGCTGTGTTTTAATTTAAAACAGCAATTTACAATTTAATTAATATATAACAACACAATCCATTGTAATCACAATGTGATAAATTTGTGTTTTAAGTAATTTTTAGTGCTCATAGCAGCTGGATCTGTGAAGTGTGGAAATAGCTACCATTTTTCACCATGCACAATACTGCCTGTGCAGACCACCACTTTTTAATTATATTACCGTCAAAACCCAAAGGAAAACGGAGCAACTATAATTGCAAAGGTAGAAAGTCCTTGCTTATAATATATGGCTAGTACATATATTATATTCCCCCATATAATCACTATTTAAAGATGTATTTCAGATTGATATCTTTCAAAAAGTAAAGGGATATGATTAACTTACTTCAGCCAACAAAGAATTACAAGATGACTACATCTGAACAGAAACATATTATTTAGAAATTGTAAAGAATGCATTATTATTTTACTAGTGGGTGGGTTTTCTTTTCCTTTTGTGGCAGTCATGTACTTTTTCAAATTTCTACATTTCTGTACTATGTAGACAAAAATCTCCCAAAGGGATAAGTCTTTGACAAGTTGACAGTTCCTTTTACTTCAATGAAACTACCTTAATTCTGACATATTTATTACTTATATTTGCCTGTAGTTTAGATGTTAAATATGAATCGTCATATGTAAGCTGGAAAAAGTATATAAACCCTCTTCCAAGTTCCACTCCGGAAAAGGAGCATGACTCCTCCAAGTAGACTCCCTCTTCTGCTCCTACCAAGGCCATTTGGATGTGCTGTGAACACAAGCTCTTGCTCCTACAGAGACTGATTAGAAAGACAGATTTTTTTCACTCTTCCATCAATGTTTTTACTCTTTAAATCAGGAATAATCCCATTATATTGAAAGGAATTGTAGTCCTGTAAATGGAAAATCATAAAAAGGTCTCATTATATTTTTTCCTCTTCTAGCTAATAAAGCATTAACATAAGGGTTTTCTGTAATCCAGATTTACTTCTAAAAGGACCTCAGTACCTCAGATTTTCCTTCGTTTTGCATCCTGATAGAGTGCCCTGTGTCAGTTTGCTCCTGATCACATGGAGAGTACTCATCAGAATTAATAACTCTGCTAATGAAACCTGCAGTACAAGTTCTTGAGGCTTACAGTTTTTGAAAATGGGAATTAAGTTGCTTTCACCAACCTGCCATTTGATTTAGATATTTTTTTTTTACTTAAAAGCTACACAAAAATGTTCCCAGAATTTTGAAAGATCATCTATGGGAAAAAACAAACAAACAAACAAACAAACAAGGGACTGTATATTCACTCTTAGGTTGTTGAATAACAAAGATTCTTCTTAGTTAGTAAAATGCTATGATTTTCACATTTCTGAAGGTCAACAGGAAAAGGAAATAGATAATTCTAAAAATCAGAAAAAAATATAATTAATATAATATATATTATATATATGGTGAAGTATGTGTATGTACATAGTGAAGTATATATATAGAATATATATCCTGTAGACAGAAGAGAAAATACTGAAAATTGTCAGATGGGAAAGTATATCTATAAACTGGTTATCCTGAAAAGAAACATTTTTACATGGGCCTTTTGCATACTGAGCTTGTATAAATGTATACAGAATAAACATTCGTTTTCCTTTATGAGAAGCATCATTACAATACATATGGCTAAAAAATATGGTGTTAAAAAATTGTAAGGCTTTTATTACTGGAAACCTCTGTTGTATCATAGAAGTCGGTTTAAGTTTAGAAATCAGACTTCCTTGGAACAGAATCAGGACTGGGACCCTAAAAATGTTAATTTCCTACTATTCTTTATTCAAATGAAAAGATACTGTCTCTTGCAATTGCACCATAGAGAAAAAAAATGCTGTTCTTTTATGTTATTACTGGCTTTTCAATTCTTACATTTGTCATTGATATATGTGGCACGAAAGTAAAAAATGCATACATAACATAAGGCTGAGTAAATATACATTAAGGAGAACTAACCCATCAAGTGATTTTGCCCTTATCTGCATTTGCAGGTTGGTTAGATCCATCAATGTATGTACCACCAAACTCTATAATTCCATTATAGTGGTAGGAGGAAGAAGGTGGGAGTCTCTGAGGTGATGCCATGTATAGTATAGTAAAATCCAACAAAGTTTCATTTTCAAATATCTGGTGGAGAAGGGGCAAAGTATCCCCAGTAATTTTAAGGACATTTTCCAAATGTTTATTTAGATAAAAGATAGATAACAGTAAAACTATAAAACCTGCAGCCAGATAACTAGGTTTTATTAATGACCTGCCATATACCGTGGCCGGATAATTAAAGTTCTCCCTCGTTCCTAACCCCCTCCTCCCAGAAAAGGAGAGAGTGGACAAATTTATTTGATAGTTTGATAACCAGGGGACACTGGTTGAAAACTATTGATATAATCAGGGTCTATTCAATTTGCTCACGACAGACACTCCTATCTGCTAATTTCACCTGTGAATAGTTAATTATGCCCTGGATGCATATGGTCAAGCCATTAATAAAATTTGTCTGTCATATGTTTCTGTATTTTCCTTTTTGTCATCCTCATGTGCATTTTATCTATGGGAATCTTTCCCTTTTTTTTTCTTTTAACATTGCACAAGACAGATGTTAGTGGTATGGGTATTTCTGCAAGGCTACGTTATAGATGGCATGCAGCATGGATCAGGATTGCTCTCTTAGCCTGTAAAAGACTGGGGCTGTGTACATAATGAAGTTGCTGAAGCATGAATGATAATGGAGTCCTTAACCATTTCACATTTTCAAGCTATGCTTAGGGAATTTGCTTGCAACTAAACAAATGCAAGGGAAATGCGTCTTTTTTTTTTTTTTTTTTTTTTGGCAGCCTCATGAGGATTTTGTGTATACAGGATGGCTGGTTTTACTTTGTTTCCTTTAAATCTGGCTGCTGTTCCTTTTCTACGACATTTCTTTGGGTGAATGCAGGTATCAAAATCCAGATTTTCTCCTCCCAGTCATCTGAAGTTAATAAAGTGCATACTGCATGCCAAGGCAATTTGTTTTAATCTCTGAGAGGCCTCTCAGGACTCAGAAAGCTTCTAAAATTCACATAAAATTTCCTTAATTCTGCCATTTCCTTCAGTTGGGACAATTTTCCTCACCTTATAAAGAGATTGCTCAGTTCATCAAAAATCATTTGTTTATTCATAATACTGCAGGCTAGAACATGCTACTTTGTCTAATGTCTCTGAACAAAAGTGTTTAAAGAATAGTAATAAAACTATGAGCAAGTAATTCTTCCCCAACTTTTGCTACCTTTTTTTTTTTCCTCCCACTACAGACTGTTTTGTTCACAATCCAAAATGTAGTCTTTAAACTTGCTGAGGACTACTGTCTCCTTCGAGGTAACATCTCTTTGCAGATAAATGCTCCCAGTTTCCTTGTCCAGCAGTTTTATTTGTTTCACTGTTTTATTGCCAGTAAATCTTACTTGTGAAGATCAAGATGGAGAACATCATCCAGATCTTCAGATGCAAAAGATGGCAGACATCATGCCACCACCTTCATAAGATTTAGCCATACCTTAAACAATTTAACAGAGGATCACCCAATTTTTATATCAGTTGGTGTCTGGCCTCCACAAGGACCTGTGAGTCTTGAAACCTTTACTTCAGCTTTACTTCTTAGGTCTTCTGGGTTCAGTCCTCTGCATGATGATTGTGATTATCATTATCATGGTGTGGTTTTCTTAATTCTTTCTCTCTGCTAGGCTGGGTCAAGCCTGAGTAGGTTTTTAATCCTTACTTGTTTAAAGTTAAGGCTGAGGTTCTCACATGGCCTCATATTTCCAAGTGCCCAAGTCTGGACTATAGTGTCTCTGCATTGGAGTTTAAGCCTTGAGAAAAAAACAGGTCTCCTGGGCTACCTTCTCTTCTGTTCTGTTCACTTTTATATCCTGGGTGGGCATAATGACAGTGAGTTATGCAGAAATTCAACATGAAGGTCAGAAAAGGAACAGTAAAGGGTGGTATGCCACCTTCCAGCTTTCTGTAACTTTTGAGTGTTCCTCTCCTGTTTACTTGCAAAGTTAAATATGTTAGCTCAAATCCTTGTAACACACACCTTGATTATGTTAATTTGGACCCAAACGTTACTTAGGTTCATACTGTGAGCAGGAAGCACACAGGGGACACAAAACATGAAACATCGTGAAACATCTAGAATGACAGCTTGAATGCTCAAGACTTAGAGGTTGGTAGATGGATATAATGAATTAATCCAACCTTAGTGAATGGTCAGAAAAAAATACTCCAGAAAGAGTATTAACTTATTTGTATTGTAAGGACTGTACTCTGCAAGACTTTCCTTTTATTCTTTGGACAAAGAGAAAATTTACACCTTTATAATTAGATGCAAATAACTCTTCTGTTTTGCTTGTGTGTTTCGGGGGGAAGGGGGGGTGGGGGGGGTGTTGTTGCTTACTTTTTGAACATGTATTAGTGAGAAAAGGATTTTGTGGAAGATTTCTGGAAACATCTGCTCAGTACCTGGCTGTTATCAAAAGGCAAGTAGAATGGTAGGAACTGTTGGGACAGAAATAGAGAATAACATAGAAAGCATTATCATGTCATTATATAAAACACTGGTGTGCCCAAGGATATGGTGTGCCATTCTGGCCCTCTTCATCATAAAAGAGAGGGTGTTATAAAACTAGGAAATGTGCAGAGTACAGTGACAGGAATGGGATCTGAAGTAAGGAATGATTACTATACAAGACAAGATTAAATAGCCTTGTTCTGCAAATCCTTGGAAGCTAGGTGAGATACCACAGGGAGATACTACCCCATGCTTTTCTTTGATACTTTCTTTCTAAGCATCTATTCATGGCCACACTTAGAGGCACAATATAGAGTGAAATGAGCCTTTGGTCTGAAGCTCCGTAGATATGAGTAGGAAGTCACCTTGCACAGCCTTCCTCATCTATGGGGAGAAATGTGTGTGTTCATGTAATGCAAGAGACATCAAAGTGTGGATGTTGCAAAAGGGGAATATGCAGTGGTAGCAACTGAAGAATCTCTCTGCAAATACCGAGTATTTGGTAGCCCATGCAGATACTGTGAGCAATGATATTGGGCCTCCTTCCAGGATAAATTTTCATAATGCTGCCTAAGTGCAGCCATCTGTCTGTGCGTCCTGCTCCGTATAGGCAAGCAGTATACAAAGCTGTTACTGCTGGGGCTTGCAGAACCACTTACATTATACTGTCACTAACAACCTCAGTTACCTAATGCAGAACTTTGTTCCCCAACCTTTCTGCTAGCTGGGTTTTAGGTTTGTGAAGTTTGAAAGAGACTGAAGAAACCGCAAGTAATAGCTGGCACTCCTCTGCAGAACAGAGCTGCCATTAGTCAGCTGTGGAGAAGGCAGATACTGCCTGTTAGAAGGCTCCAACAGTATGAACACATTATCAAACCACAACATGATGTGATCTTTCTTTAGCCATGTGAGCTCCTGTGCAGCCCTGAAACAGTGGAATTTTTCACGGGAAAATGCTCAGGTATGTTTGTGCCAGCAAATGCCAGAAGTGAACTTGACTGGCTGCCAGATGCCATGACAGAGAAAAGCCTGGCTAGAGGGCTATGAGCCAGGTGTCATTTTGAAGTTGAAAGGAACAGAGTAGAAGTGATCAAATAAACAGCAGTTAACAGCAGCATTGACAGAGAAGTTTTAATGTGAGAAAGTCAGAGGTATCAGGCCAGAAGGATGTCATACCCTAAGGGACAAAGAGGAGAAACTGAGTTGTCATAACCAAAAGTGTCTAGGCCATGTAGAGCTGACTCTCAGAGGTGTGGCATCTCAGCCTACCCAGCTCTGTCTTGCTCTATTTGCTGATTCATGAAGTCAGGCTGCTGTCTATGGGGGGCTGTCCCATGTTTGGAAATACAGCATATCCCCACAGTACACCCTGCAAGGTCCTCTCCCTTTAGTCAGACAGACCTTTCCTGCCAGGAGGCTGCCAGCTTTCCACATAAGTCCCTTCTCTGGCTGAGGTCATGATGTGAAAAACTCCTAGGAGATCATCTTCAGAGCCACTTTTGTGAGAGAGTGCCTTCCATGGTGGGTGAAGATGAAGGATGGAGTGTCAGTGATTACCTTTCTGAGTCTCTCAGACTGGAGCAGGACATGTCTGCAAAGCAGGCTGTGGGGCAGAGCTGTGGGGCACTGAAACTCCAGCAAAAAGGCATGGGCATGTTAAGGGTCAGAAAATGTCCCCAAACCCACACTAGCATCATCATCCCTGCAGAGCTCATCCCCACCCTCACAGACCTGTGGCCTCTTTCTCCTTTCAGGAAGGTGATATGGTCTGTCTGCCCCTCCTGAGACCACTTCACATGGCCATGGTAGGATGCTGTACTTTTACATTCTTCCTCTGCAAAGAGAGGGGTAAGAAAAGGCAGGAAGATCTGGCATGGTGCTCAGAATGGTTTGTTCTTAGCAAAGCTGCATTTCCTACAAAGAACATGGCAATAAATTTTAAATGTAACAAATGTTCTCTCTCGCTGAAATGGATCATCTCCTGAATAAAAAGTTAGGCTGAAAAAAATTTATAATTCATTTCTAATAAAAGATTGAGCAATCATTCTTTAGCAAATACAAATGAAAAAAAAAACCAACAAAACACCTCTTTCACATACCGCATTTGAACACTGCCTGTAAACAAGTCAAATCGTAAAACAAAATTTTGTTGTGCCTTTACATGCACAGGTACAGTTATAATTGATATTTATGAGAAACCATTAATATAACAAGTGCTATTTCTGTTGAGCAATGAACTGCTTGCACACATTGTAGACATCCATGTTATATTTTGAACTAAAGCAAAACCCAACAATTAGATTATAGATATAATTGTCCTAGGAAGAGTCAAAGAAGGAGTTCTTCCTATGAGTTGTTGTTAGGAGATTGGGATCTTCCCTTTCTCTACAAGATGCATTAACCTCTGGTGCAACTCGTTGTGCAAGTACAATTCTTCTTTTGATCCATCAGCAGAATACGCAGCAAGTAGGTCTATCTCCCTGCCCGGCTTAGTCACATTAATCCTGGCACTTGTCATTAGGCATTTACATGCAATGTTATCCATCCTCTGTGTGTTTTGCTAGACAACAGAGGGTCAGAATACATATTTATCACCAAGGATAAGCAAATTCTTTCTCTGTTGAGCACTCCTGTAGTTGAACTGAACCCTGTGAGCCACGTGTCTAATTCGATTGCAGTGCAAGTAGACATTGTGAGTATCTTGTTGATCAAATCAGACTGGTTTCTTGAAGCAAATTTGTAATACTGCAATACTGTTTTAAAGTTTCTGTTAATACTAAGCAAAAGTGATGGTCAAATCCTTTGGTTTCAAAAGCATAATTCACTGGACAGAGTGCACAAAAGATGCCTGCCTAGAGTAACCATGGTACCAGTGGCAGCATCACTATGGAATTCTTACAGTTGTTGTTCTTCTTTTTGTTACTTCTGTAATCTAATAATTCTGTAAAATATTACATCTTCTACCACAAAAGAAAGCATTTCCCACTACCTCCAAAAATTTTGATGACATTTTAAAGCCAGTTTAATATTTCTTTTTGTTCGTATAAAAAAAATAACAGGAGAAAATGTTGTAACAGAACGGTATTCATCTCATGATTTTTGAAAGCAAATTTTATGTATAAGTATCATAGCTGCAGAAATGAGTAAAATTTAGATATGGCACCCCAGTGCATCACTTTGCATTCTCTTTTGCCTGTTTGAAAGAAGAGGGTCTTTGGAAGTGTTTACAGCAAAAATCCTTCCCTTTGTAAGGACAGCTACCATGCAGCTAGTTATTAGCATTCAGACGGGGAAACGTGTAGAACCTTTCTAGAAATGTCAGATATTACCTAATAGCCATGGGCCAATTATGCTCTGCAACAAATTTCCCCATGCCTGCAATGTTTTAGATTAGAAGCCTTGGTTTCTAGTAGTTTAATAGAGGTTAAAAAAACCCCAAACAACACACAAATAAAAAAACCAAACACTTTTTTATTAAATTGCAGATGGAATCTTTTTGCTTAGTCTGGTATTTAATTTGCTTTGTGTTGTTGCTACTCCTCCATAGACCAACCACTAGCCATGGTTCCGTAGTGCTTCAGCAACACACAGCGCACAACACACGCCGGTGCAGGGTCACCGAGAACCCTCCCAGATGAAAGTTCTTTTCAAAACCAAAGTAAAGCTCTTTTATAGAATCATAGAATCATAGAATGTTAGGGGTTGGAAGGGACCTCTGGAGATCATCAAGTCCAAACCCCCTGCCAAGCAGGACCA
>JAVSBS010003181.1:0-12791 GCA_033124195.1 Coracias cyanogaster
TGTAGTCACTGAACAAAGAAGTTCTCCAAGCAGACACCGTTACCTGCGTGCATGGCATTGTGCAAGTTCTGACCAAACGCATCCTCTGAGCACTCCCAGTACAGGGCATCTGCTTAAGAACTTCAGCTTGCCAGGCATGCTTGGGCTTAGATTCTTCTCAACAGTACGAACCGACCTCAGAAAAGCGTCCTGGTAACACGGCTCTGCTGTTTCTAATACTCACATTGATTTGTTTAGCACCATCGCTATCATTTGTCACTGCCACGGGCCTTAGGCACACACTTTAAGACCTGGCTTATCTCTCTGTCACATCACACCCCAAAACCTCCCTGTAACGAGTTACACACCAGAACCACACCACCACCACAAGACTGTGGGAAGGGTCTGGCTCCCTCCAAGTCATCATCTCCCTTCCCTCAGCATCACCATGTCCTTGGCGCCTCAGACTGATGGGGGGAACAGGAATGGTGATGACGTTACCAACAGCTTGGTGTGCCCTGATGGCTCTGGTTCAACCCAAGCACAGAATGTGCTCTTCACTAGTGTGGACAGTGGTTTCGTTATTTTCCCTTTCCCCAAACTCTAGCCAGACCACTTTGGTGTCTCTTTTGTTTGTCTCCCAAAGACAGAACTTACTAGGAGCAAACCACCAGACCTCATGCTCCAAATTATGCCAGGTCTACCACCCACTAAGCTCTTTGGTAGAGATCACCACACGGTAACTACTAATAGAACCTCCAAGAAGATACACGACTGTAGATACCTGATCTCCACTGCTCAGATCGGCCTGAAACATTTAATTTTCTTTGCATGTGCTCGTCTCGGCTTCCCTCCTGAAGTTTCCATTCTGAAGGCCAGTGCGTGGTGCTCAAGCATCACCCTCTCTGGAGATACATCCCTTTGTTTTGTTTTCGAGCAAGAAAGGAGGTGGTGGTAGAAAGAGCTAGTAAGCAATTTAAAGTAAATTTAGAAATAAACACATTTGATTTTAACTAAAACGTAGTAAACATTCATAATGGGCTTTTAGTGAGGGTGAATTTTTAAAAACTGGAAATTTTAACACGTTTAAAATATTCCACAAAAGTACTGCAAGAATTTGTACAATGCATTTCACAGCCACGTAACACGCAGCAATATCAGATGCTACATGGACTCAGATTAGAGAAAGCCTCGATCTTTCCTATTATTTCCTTTGCCATAGGTAACCAGATAACGCTGCTGTTATTTTAAGAATATATATTTTTGCCGTGAATGCTATAAATGAGACACGCACATAAAAGGCAAAAATAGAAGCTTGAGAGAAGTTACTCGGGTTTTGCAGAATAAGTTTCTGCCTTCACACTGCATCAGCAGGGTGAAAGTTGGTGTGACATAATAGCTAAAATTAAAGAAATGTAAATCCTTGAGGAGTACAGTATTAATATGGTCTCAAACAGAAGTGTAGGGGAAAAAAATACTTGAATATCTCTACTTATATTTCTCACTTTCCTTACATTATACCAGCAGGTGTGATGACAGAACAGCTCAGGTGTCTCACTCTGCAGCACGAGGCAACGAGGCTGAGCGTCGCTCTGGATTTTTGCCAGGTGTCATTCTTTGTCGGCTCCGTTGTAATCGGGTATCCGGCTCTTTGCATGAGGAAACAAGATTTTTCTTTGCATGCGGTTTCTTACAGAAATGGAACCGCCTGAAAGAGGTCCATGTAGCACGTTACCTAGGACCTGGAGAGGTTCCTGGTTTAACAAAGCTGCGGCTTATTAAAATGAAAAGGTTACCGCTGCTGTCTTTAACAATAGAGAAAGAGATAAACTGCTGTTCAGAAAAAGAATGGCCCTAAAGCAGCTTTGGCTGTTCAAAAAGTGACTTTGACCCTTGCGGGATGCTGGGACACTAAATGCAGGGAAGGAAACAAAGTCACCTAATTCTGGAGAACAGCGTTTAGGGTGTTATCTGATAGCTCCCGTGTTCGCTCCCTGTTCATGCGATACCAAAGTGGACATGACTTCTTGACGGGATCTCTCACTTGGAAGCTCTCTTGGTTCCCTCATCTCACTGTCCTTCAATAAAAGATTCTCTGGGAAAGCAAAACTTACACCAATTAAGGCAAAAAAAACCCTGCAAAATGGGACGTTTAGAGGCTCCAGTAACTCCGGGGAGTTTGAACTGCAGTCAACTCGTGGCAACACAAAGAAAGCAGGTTTTTAAACCACATCTAAGCTTTCCCTCACAAAACCAGCACCTAGAGTCTTCCCCTTGAGACACTACCAATACATTTCATCTTTTCTAAACAACATTAAAAAGTAGTAACAGCCTAACGCAAAGATGCGCTGCACTGAGAAACAGATCTGAGACAATTAGACCGCAGCAGAAACCTCCTCTGCTGTTTAACAATAAATGAAAATGTTTTCATTCTGTATTTTCACTTAAAAAGGAAAGCCGGAGTCCTGTGAGCGCATTGATAGCAACGATGTACACGTACTTCTGGGCGTATCGCCTTGAACCAAGGAAAAAGGAGCTGGTTCTTTCAGATGGAGTGGCAGCGCACAGAAGCCTTCGGCTCCAAGTCCCTTTGCTCTCGATAAAAGCTCGGAGCAAGGAACTCTCAGGAGATTAGCGGGCGCGCAGGCTCGCTCCAAAAAACTTTCGGCAGCATACATGTTCCTTTGAGTCTTGTACATGTGTTGCGTATAACGCGCTCTTTTTGATATTAAAAAGTTGCTAAGTTGTTCTGAAGCTGGAAAGGGTTTTCCATTTAGATAAGGCCAGAATAAGTGCATAGAAGAAGCACGTGGGTAACACTGGAGCCTGAAAGCAGCGCAAGTGTCAGCCCGTTTACCAGGGGCTGATAAGAATTACTCCGCTTTACAAAAATCCTCCCCTAAATTATTTAATCCAACTTCTGGTGGCACACACACCACTGCCAGCGTCACCTCTTGTCACCCACCTTCTCCTTTCACAGCAGCTCACAACCAGTTGTCCCTCTCCTCGGCTATTTGCATCTAATTCTCGGACAATCCGCACACCTTTTCTGGACGTTGAGTGCTACAAATACCGCACGGAAATTATTATCTATATTACGCACAAAAGCAGCACGGGGAAGGGAGAAAACTATTCGGATAAAAGGAATCAGCGCTCCTGGTTCTTTGTCTCAGTTTCTCCAGTACGTTTGCAGATCATACCTGGTTCTCTCCTCTGCAAACACAGATCTGATACCAGGATGGGCTCTGCTCCCTGCCCCAAAAGGTTGTAACGACCTTGTATTTATTTGTCATCATTCCTAAATACAGGTCTAACGTTAACCTTCAAAACACACACGCACTGCTGGATTTACCCTTCAAAAAAAGAACAAAATACACTCGCTGAGTGCATTCAGTCGACAGGACCCAGCCTCCACTCAGCATGACTTCAGTCACCACCAAAGCCCAGCAATCTTGGTGGAAGGATGTGGTAGCTACTCAGCAGCACAGAACAGCACCGAGCGGTTTCTCCTCCATGAATTTGAACCTGCTCGGGGCATTGAGGTTGGCAGAACCCTATAACCCAACTGGAACTGTGCCAGTGGGGTTAAGGTGCTACTCTTGAACAGTGAGCCACCCAGGCTTTAACTGCTGCAAGTGGCAAGGACCTGGTGGTTCCTCTCGTTTGAAATAGGCCAGTCTCGACAGCAGACCACGCTTCTCCGAAAATGCCATCTACTAATCGACGCTATTCCTGCTTCACTGGATTGCCTGTGATGTCTCCTGCCATGAGTACTGCAGCTCCCCTGCTCGGCTTAGCCTGTGACCCAAGAAAATCATCACCCTACACGAACCACTGATACTACAAAGTTCCAGCTCAAATCTCCCCTAACATTCTTCACTCCCCATACCAGCGGAAGCATTTTCTCTTTGACTTGGCAGCAGGGCCGGATTTTAAGCCCGCAGCGTTACACCAGCAGCCCATCTGTAAGAAAAAAAAACATTTCTAGAAGACTAGAAGGTCTAGCAGATGGGTTGGACTCAATCTTCAAGGTCTCTTGCAAGCTAAACGATGCTGTGTGTTGGGAGGTCATCTCACCCAGCTCTCCAGAGATGGCCCGTGCAAGGAGCTCAGCTCGGTGAGCTCAAGTGAGAAGAGTTGTCTGTCGGAAGGAAAAACTCCTTAATAAGTGGTCCATTTATAAAACTGAGGTTTTCAATGAGGTTCTGAAGAAATTTAATGTTTCTGCGTGAATCACCGTTAAGTTTTAAGAGATCTGGTGCAGAAGCTGTACTCCGTGAAAATCAGCTCATCTAAGAGAAGCTTGTTACTTGCAACGCAAGCACTGAGATACTCATCACTTTTTAATTCACATGAAGTTTTCTTTCCCCAAGAGTCCTAAAAAAATACTGCATTGAGTCAATATATGCAATACTGTGATAAACCCTTCCTAGGCTGCAGTTTGTAACTGAACTATACAGCAACCCCGTAATGATAAAATTCCCCCTTGATTTTTCAGCTCATCACAAGCAATGTGAATTTATATCATGTTTTTAAGGACTCTGGAAAAAAAAAAAGGTAAGGTACAATGCTAAAGGAGGGTAAATGGATGGCTAAATCTTCCCAAAAATCTAAATAGATTTTCAGTTGCAATTCTAAAGCTTAAAAAAAAAATAACAAAAAACCATCCCAACTCAAGTTCTCCGGACAAGGATATGTGATCTTAACCATAGCTTTTACCTTAAAAAAATAATAAATGAATATATGTGCATGTTTTGATCAAGTTATTAGTTTGTAGAATTTTATACACACATAGTCCCAAAACCCGTGAATTGAAAAATATGAATTACAATGAACTTTGCTGATCTGAACATGTATTACAGAAAATCAAAACTGTTGCATGGAAGAATGGTAACAATCCATTAATTCTCTTTTAAAGCAGCAAAAAATCCTAGTTATCTCTGAGAGGCTACCAATGATCTATCACCTTTGGCAATATCGTGACTGAAAATATTCAGAGCAGAAAGAAAGCCTCTTCAATGAATGTGTTAGAAGTTTCTCATGCAAAAGCAAACACATCCTTGTTTCGTATTTAATTTGCAATGGGATACCCAGCACCTGAGCCGTGAGAGCTGTTCTGGCTGGGGACTAACGCCTGCTGAGATGGGCTCCACGTGTAGGCAGCACACGATTGAAGACTAAACCCTCCGAGCTGCATCTCAGCTCCCTTTAAAGTTAAATCTGAACACACTGGACTCGAAAGGAAATGAAGAGTGAGTTTCTCTCCCTTCCTACGGCACCGGGACGTCCTGTGTTTTAGCGACCGGTCAAGAACTCTTATTTCCTCCCTGCTATTCCCAGTTGTGACTGTCAGAGGGAATTAGCGTTGTCCGCACACAAGCGCAAAACATTTGTTGAACCAACACCTGGAACCAATGTCCCACATGCGCAGAAACCTGGAGAAACGTGGAGAAACTTGGAGAATATTAAGATTCAAGTATGCCGTACCTGAACGAACATGCTGCTCTACACATTTAGAAATGCAAAGTTCATTTGCTGAGATGAATATCCACAAAAATCTATGCAAGATAAGGGGTATGAAAATTATTCACTCTCCAATTCAGCATGGATTATTTGGCCAATCTGTTAAGCTGTACCTCGCAGACGCACAGAATCAGTACCATCCTCCTCCCCTCAGGGAAAAGAGCTCATAACGTTTGAAGAAAAATATGCTTCATCCCAACCGTACGAGTCGACATGAAACACGGAGTCTTCCTTGAACACAACTCTTTGGAATGGGAAAGCAGCAGACATCAACAGCGCGAATGCAGAGGGCAAACAAGTTCACCAAAGAAAATAAATTAAGCAGAACACCGCAGATTGTAAAGTGGCCAGAATAAAGGCCATTTAAGTTGTTATTGGTCTGTTTTCAACACACATAGATGTAGAGTTGAACTCCAATTTATCTCCCCATATAAAATACCACCTCTGGCAGCGTGGCGTCATTGCTTATAACCATGATTGAAACATTAAATCTCAAACGCAGGCAGAGAAATCTGTGACTTGCTGTGTTACCACCTGAAGACCCTGTGTTTTCCAGCCTTGGGCTAAACACAAGCCAGATCCAGCCCTGCTCGAGCTTGACATTGCTTCTCAAAAACACAGGTATGTTATGGCAGCTTCCCCTTCACCAACCCCAACGCTACACACGGAGACACAAGATGCAAACAAGAATGACATTTCACCCAGTCACGCAATATGCAGCTGTTCAAAGAAACAAACCCCAAACTGAAGAAATCTATAAAAATACCGTCTCGTCAAGTCATCAGAAAGCCATTAATGTTTCTAATGAGTGCAATTACAAAAATGAAAGATTCTGAAAAACCACTCGGCTACAGATGAACTTTAATTATCCACGCTACATGAGCCAGGGTCAGGTCTCTAAATGCCTTCTAATTTGGACTCTCCCTGTTATCCATCCAACTTCACATTTCTCGGGCTCTTGCAGAACGAAGTGGAACTGCCTACACACAAAAATGAGTTATCCCTTCCTAATGACTTACCCACTCACTAATGGTCCCTTTGGTTGAGAGTTGGAGAAAACAGGAACGTGTACCAAAGGTGAAGACTGCAAGAAGACACTGAAGTTAAGAGCTGTACAGGAAAGTTATAGGGCTTATCTGTGTGTGGCAAAAGACAAGTAATTCAAATGAGCATTCTTAGTCATAATTTTAAAAATTAGAAGGCAGACTTCCTTGGTCTTAATCTGGACGCTACCACATACTTGTCTGCAGAAGATTGCAATGAGTCATTCACCTGATTAATGCAAGAGAGATACGGGTCCCGTAATTCACTAGTGATCTTTGTCTAGACAACGGCTTGTTCTGATGCTGAGATCAAGGTTAGGCTCCGCTATGCTGGAAAACGTGTGTGTAAACACCGCGCATTGTCTACCCCTGAATAGCTCCAAGCAGGGATATTCTTCACAGGAGGGGAGATGTTTCAGACACTTCAAAGAAGTGTTTAACTGAAAAAAGTTACCCCACAAGTAACTCTTGTGTGGACAGTAGCTTTATTCACAACAATGATCTGGAGTGCCAACTCCTCAAGTCCAAGCATGGACCCTTCCCCATGTCTGTGTAGATGCCACAGCTGGTAAAGAGCAGCAGGAGATGTTGGCATTGCTGGAGAAACTAAAGTCCACGTGTCTCAGAATCAGATACATGTATGAGTTCTCAACCAACATGTCCTAATTCCATGTCCTTCCCAAATGATTCTCTAAATACAGTACAAGATTATGGCTTGCTTGGGTTATGAGACATTCCTCAGAAAGTTTTGCACAAATTTTTGGGCAGGGGGGTAACAATCAAATATATGGATTTGCTCTCAGTAGCTAAAATAACTTTTATTTGCTTTTTAAATGCTAGATACTGTTAGTAATCACTAGCATTCTCATTGAGTTAAAGCATTCTTGGTGGCAAAACTCAAGGAGAACCCAAATAAAAGCATTTGGTGAGAAGAAAAACAGGGAAAGGCTCCTGCACAAAGTGAAAGAGCTGAAAAATAATGAAGTTACAAGGCCAGCCCTTAAAATAGGCCAGTTGCGCCTTCTCTTTTATCCTGCTTTAAGCAGCGGCTGGACTCGCCAATTCCCACTCCCTCCCTTCAAGTCCCCAGAAGTACTTGGTGCCCTAAGGGAAAGCCTGAAACGCTTGAGAACAGTCACACACGGCTATCGGACGATAACCTAATTTGAAACTTCTGCTTTCAAAAGCACAAAGGTGTCCGATGATCCAGATGAAATAAAACCCTTCAAGTATAGTAGCAGTCGACAGTGCAGGAGGCGACGCGGGCACTAAACAAAGTCGCACATTGTCAGAAGAGGGAAAAAAACCTGATCTGACCTGACGAGTCAAGACAAGTGACAAAAGTTTTGCTGAAAAAGGATCAGTAGGAAAATTAGAATCACGACAGCGTTTCTGCTCAAAATACGCAAGACAATAGAAGCCTTTTATCATAAAGCCCCATTTTTCTCCTCCGGTTTTATTATAGCCCGAATTGCAATTTGCACATCACAACGCAGTGGAAGAATCCACGACTTTCATTCCGATTCAATGTAAATAATTTACTGCAAAATGCAGCCTTTTATCAGCCAACTTCTGCATTGTGCGGTTTGGATTTGGAATCCTCAAGAATCACCACCGACTTGTAAGTTATCTAAACAGGTCCGAAAACCAGAAAAATCTTTGTGGGAAGGTTTTAAAAGGATGATATCCCCTTGAAGAAAAGTCACGTTAACTTCCTTTCATTTGCTGGATGAAGCGAATAAAACTAGATAGCTAAAGAAATACATTGTCATAATGCTGACGTTATAGAGTTAGTTACTACTAACTCCTCATTATTACTTTAAAAAATAAATGTCTAGAGTCAGCATCTTTATAAACTGTATTTCCTGATTTGCCCATCCAGGTACAGCCACATTCCAGCTGGTTTATTTGTTCTGAAGGCCAACACTTAAGAGACCCCAACAAGCAAAACCATGAAAACCCATCACAAGCTCTCTCTCAAAACCTGCGCAAACACTTTTAAGGCATTTCCTCCATTCCCCACTTCCAGCTGCCAATAAGCTTCTGAAAAATAGCAAGAAGTAGGCTGGTTTTTTTCCTAAGACATGAGTGATTAGGAAACATCAGGTACTAGTCCCCTACAGAATATAAAATAGTGCATGCCTCTGTCTCCATAGCCTACAGATCCCAGCTACACTGTTTTCTCTACCAAAAATAAAGTTTTCCCGTGGCATTTATTACATTGATTCCCCCCGCCAGTTCCTCCAAGTGCTACAAATTAAACAGAGCTCTTTGGTAAAAGTCTATTTAGCTTCACATTTTAAGCTTTTTTTTTTTTTTAATCTTCCTCATTAAATCCTTTCTTGCAGTATTTCACTGGAAATTATGCCTTGGATGACGATACAACTTCTTCAGAAAAGGTAAAGATACAGTTGTCTTCCCAATTACAGCTTTATCAGCATGCCTTCTAGAAAAGTTATTTCTCTAATGGCAAGATTTTAACCAGGCACATTCTTCTGTCCACTTTTTTTTGTTCTTGTCTCATATTTTCCTTTTTCTCTTTGAAACCCGCCTGTCCTATTGGCTCTTTCCCAACACCTTTCTTCTGTCTGCATCTCAAGCTTGGCTGCCTTTCTCATTTTCTCTGTTTCTCCTGTTGCTTTTTCCTCGCCGGGCTGACGTGGACGTGAAGTCTCATTCGCACAAAAGCAATCAGCGCCCGACGCTCGCCATTCTGCACGGACGGCTAAAGGATGCTCGCAAATACTCAGCAACCGGGCACGGTTGGCAGTCAGGAGCAAAGCATTCACAGTTTGCCAGGGGTTTAACTCTTCAAACTGGTTGACTACACAGTACCAGTTTGTTGTTGGGTGCTGGTTTCCTAACCACCTGTAGTGGGAAAGCTCGACTGAAAAGATCATTGCTGCTTTTAAAACATCGGTGCAGCTGTTAGAATGAAGAGTCCGTCTGTGGGGTTAAACTAGATCTGGGGAAAGGCAAAAAAGCTTAAAAATGACAATAGCGAGACCTGCGTTATCAAAACGGCAAAGTTGATATCCCAGTATCCTTCCTAAAGCCCATCCCATGCTTATTTAGAAAGCGGGGTTGGCTTTGTTTAACCCTTGAGGAAACCAGAGATCAAAATACGCTGGTCTGAGATGCAAGACTTGCTACGTTCCGTTGTGGACCATGGCTAAAGCAAGCACTGCTAGACTGAGGAGCCAGGGACAATTTTAAAATCCGATCTACCTAGCTAGACTCTAATGCTTTATACCACCACGATGCTTAATGCTTTATACAATTACACTTCTATCACTGCTAGACCCTAGATATGGGATGCAAAAATCATGTTATTCTGATTAGCACCTCGCTTTCACTCCCCATTCTCATCTATTCAAATGGGATTTTTAGCAACCAACATTGTAGGAGAAAACTAGAGATGTTCCGAGATGATGTGTAACCTGACGAGCTGGGTTCCCAACACTTCCCAGTGGCTGCAAGCATCAGGTTTTGATGGGTGACAGGTCCTAAGGTCACATCAACAGCAAAGAGGGGAAAAGGCAGGACTGTAAGATCAACGATGTTATGCTTTAATCTGGCAGGAAAACTCAAGTGTTCTGATAGAAAAGGCTACAAATAAACCCAGATTTGTACATCGTGTCAAGAATCAGTCCTGAGTCAGTGATCAGAAATACAGTGCCAGTGCTGGAACACTCATCATCGGGAATGAAAGACCACAAAGCTTAATGCCTAGTAAAAATGACATTTCTTTCCAGATCATCTTTCAGGGAAAGCAGCTGAACATCTATGAAGTGGGGGTGAAGGGGTATGAAGCAGAAGACAGAAAGAAAATGAAGAAAGAATGGAGAAGGAGGAAGTGTGGCTCCCTAAAAGCTACTCCACCAAAAAATCTCCACTCATGGGAAGAGACTCTCCTGTCTTCTGATGTACTCCAGCACAATTACAGTGTAAGAAAGGAAGTCTAATACAAATATAACAATCAACAGGATTGCACAAAAGCAACACGTTCTCTTCAGTCTTCCAGCCAGAGAAACAGGGATGGGCTACCTGTGACTTCAAAAAGTCAGGAAAAGAAAGCAGTTGCCATAAGGTGGTGGTGTTTTTTTTTTAACCATCACTATTATTATTGTTATTATTATTATTTAAAATGAGATAAAAACAAGAGGCAGCAAGCACAGGCAGAAATTCATTCCAGGAAGCTTATAAACAAGGTTACCAAGGCACATGTAGGATTCATACTTTACTCTTCTTTAATTAATGGAAAATGATACACGTTCTTAAAGCATTGGGACCCAGGGCTCTCAACGGTATCACAAAATGTAACAATTATTATTATTGGCTGTGGAAAAAAGTATCTGGGCGTTCTCAGCTGGCCTAGTTTCAGCCTAGTGCTGTTTGGCTTCAAATGCAATCAACAAATTCTATGAAGCTGATGTATTATTGCAAAATGTATGTTCTTTTACATTAAAGCACAAGAAATAAAGCATGACCATCATGTTTTGCAACTAATTTATTTTTTTCTCCTTTTTTAATCTGTCTTACAAGTTTACCATGACATTTTAGTGACAACAGCACTAAAATAACTCAAAACCCCAAAAGGAGACTAATTAAAAATAGGCACGGAGCGAACATCATGATACACTGGCATAAAATTATCCCTTCAGTGCCCTTTGTGAAAATACGGCTAAAAACCCCAACACTCGCCATGGCAATACTGAGTCAGATTGTTTTATAAAATATACAATTATATATGCAGATCCACGCAGCACAAGCATTGGAATCTGCACCAGATCATTGAACGTGCATGTTAACACCATTTAAGGCAAGAAAACACTTTCAGCTTTCTTGGAACAAAACTTGTACCGCTGAAACTGAATTTCCAACTGACCCTAATTAGAGATGTTGAAAACCTCTTTGCCTGCCTTCCTTTCTCCCTTCAACTTCAGAAATCATGCAGAGAGCTGTTTCAGCATTTCTTATGATTGAGTAGATAGGAGGGAAAAGCTCCTCTCAGGCTGGACAGGACTTTTTGCTCTTATCAAGCCTTTGGCAATGATAACTAAGACACGGCACAAGCTGCTCGCGAGACCGAGTACTCTGAGCACAACGGCACCGGTTCTAGAGCGAGGGGAAAGAAGAAGTTAGTTACACGTGCAGAACTAGGCAACTTTTGAGAAGGAGGTTAGCAACACCTACTGGTCACGGTGCAGAGTGAACACTAGTTTGGTTTTCACATTCACAATTAAAAAAAAAAAGCTACTTTTCTTACGGAAGCAGCCAGCTAAAATTACCTGTGAAGTCAGTTTGTCACAAGATGATACTTCTGATTAGATCAACTGATAAAATTGAAAGATGTTAGCCCTCCTAATAAACTTCTACTCATATCATTCAACTGCCATGGCTATATTACTGCTAAAATATATTATCAATAGTAATTTCCAAATCCTATCAGTAAATAAATATTCATAACATGAGCTGAGCTCCAGGCTTCGATATCAAATGGGACATAACGAGTCTTCCTGACAGCTCCTTTAAGTGACTGAAAGATTTACATTATACATTGTAACGTGCATGAAGCCTTCCTTCGTTACTGACTAATTATCTTTAGTGCCTACTCAAAGCAACTCAAATATTAGGGACCCCACAAGCTTAGCAGCAGCACGGGGTTTCTTCTACTCTGTAAACATCTGAAAACTATTCAAACAGCTGCTGCTTGAGCATTTTTACGAGGCATTCCTTTAATCTGCAAAAGTGAAAGTTCTCCTTGCAAATGTTATTTGGAGTAAAATACAACCAAACATACACAGCAGAGTTTCTTGAGCCACCTCAACCCTTAAAAAAAAAAAAAACCAAAACAACATAGGGTACAAAATTACAAACAGCATTTTCGGAAAATGTTTAATTCCAAACTAAAATATCCTCAACTGTAAGTATTTCAAATCAAACACAATAAACCTGCATTTGGCAGTTGTATTTAACGCGTGCTTTAAATTTCCATTAAAAAAAAATTACTGTACTCCCTTTTTGAAGTTGTGTCTATAGGTCCTCTGATACACTAGCCTTAGGCATCAGAAGTTTTTCCTGGTTCTCTTCCAACTTTGGAAAGAATATCTTCTTGCTTCAGGTGTTAAAAGGATTCATACATTATTTATAAGGACTGCTAAAATCTAACTCCTGGATCTAACTTGCAAGAGAAAAAGTAGAAAAAGTTACGTACAAAAAAAAAAAAAAAAAAAAAAAGCTACA
>JAVSBS010003182.1:0-10190 GCA_033124195.1 Coracias cyanogaster
TGTGTAGCCAGTTCTCAATCCATCTCACTGTCTGTTGTTCTACCTCATGCTTCCTGAGCTTGCTCATGAGGATGTTATGGGAAACTGTGTCAAATGCCATGCTAAGGGCAAGGTAGGCTACATCCACTTGTCTCCCTGCATCTACCCATTCAGTCATGATATCATAGAATGCTATCAGATTAGTCAAGCATAATTTCCCCTTGGTGAATCCTTGCTGACTACTCCTGGTAATCTTCTCTTTCGTGTGCTTAGAGATGACCTCCAGAATGAGCCACTCCATCATTTTTCCAGGGATGGAGGTGAGGCTCACTGGTCTGTAGTTTGCTGGATCTTCCTTCTTGCCCTTTTGGAAGACTGGAGTGACACTGACTTTCCTCCAGTCCTCAGGCAGCTCTCCTATTTGCCATGATCTTGTGAAAATGATGGAGAGAGTAGAGCGACAATATCAGCCAGTTCTCTCAACACTCTTGGGTGCATCTCATCAGGGCCCATGGACTTGTGTGTATTCAGTTTTCGTAACTGATCCTAACCCAATCTTCACTGACTAGTGGAGAGTCTTCCCTCCTCCAGGCTTTCTCTCCTACATCCAGGGTCTGGAGTTCACAAGGACTGGTCTTAGGATTAAAGACCGAAGCAAAGAAGGTATTCAGCAACTCTGCCTTCTCTGCATCCTCAGCTAGCAGGGCTGCCACTTCATTCAGCAGAGGGCCCACACTTTCCCTGTTCTTCCTTTTTACTGATATATTTGAAGAAGCCTTCTTTGTTCTCTTTTACTTCCTTTCCCATTTTAGTTCTAAGAGAGCTTTGGCCTTCCTTGCTGCCTTCCTACACATCCTGACGACTTCTCTACAGTTCTCCCAAGTGATAAGTCCCTTCTTCCACAAACTGTAAATTTTTCCTCCACCAGATTTCCTTCAGGAGTTCCTTGCTCATCCATGCAGGTGGGATGACTGCCATTGGTACATTATCTCCAAGTAGATTTAAAACATAATTCATGAGATCTTTACCCTTCATTATATCTCCCTTCCAGTCATGTTTAGTATTTCCTTGTATTTTTAAAAGTAACAGCTCTTATGCCTTAAATTTTGTATTAGTTTTTTTTTCCTGCTCGTTAGACTTAAATTTCATTGTTAACTGTCTCCTAGAGTTGAAAATAATGCATGCTTATCTAGCCAGACCTAAAACTAATTCAGCCTTGCCCTACTTCTAGGATCATTCCTGTCCGTATAATGATACCAATAAATATAAGTAAATCCTTAGACACTTTTGCTAGAGCCTAAAGATGAATCTACATGAAAACATTTCTAGTCCATACTTTTCTTGGCAGAAAATGTAAAACTTTTCATGTTTGCTAGTTGGTTTGTATAAAGGGAGAGAGTCCCTTAGACCTCTGTGATGCATGTAACTTCTGTCTTGACAACTAAGGGCGTTAAGACATCCTGTGTTTGCAATCCAGGCACTTGCTCTCTTTTTGGCATACTGGCAAGGCTTTCTTTGGTAGTAAGGATATGAATGTCACTGCGTGAGGTCAGGAGCTGGAAATGGAATTCTTTGACTGGCATTCTCATCGTTATAGGTCTTTTTGCAATGACTGTATAAATAGGAATATTTATGAAAAAATATTGCACAAGTAGAAAACCAGGAAAAAATATAGGCAGCTAGAAGAAACAGGGCTGTGATGATATGAGTTGCTATTATTTTTAGCGAAAATCAAAAGAAGGGAAGAAGTTCTTAATAGATCCTCCGTATTGCAGAGAGGAGACTCAGGGGAGACTTTATCTCTCTACAACTGCCTGAAAGGAGGTTGTAGCGGATGTGGTGAACGGACTCAGATGGTGGTCAGTCTGTTCTCCTAAGTAACAAATGATAGGACAAGAAAAAATGGCATTAAGTTGCGCCAGGAGGTGGTTTAGGTTGGTTATTAGGGAATTTATTTTTCTCAGGGTTCTAAAGCACTGGGACAGATTGCCCAGGGAAGTGATTGAGCCACTGTCCCTGGAGTTATTGCAAAGGTGCATAGAAGTGGTGCTGTGGGACATGGTTTAATGGCAACCTGGCAGTGCTGGGCTAACAGTTGGACTCGATGAAAACAGTTCTATGATTTTAATCTGTTGCTTGTATTCGATGTACTAATGGTAGGTATCTTGCCCTTCTTAAGACATGGAATGCTTATATCTCCCACTAAACTCACTTTGAGTTTTTGGTGTCTTGGTGTGTTCTAGAGTTATTTGTAGTAGGTCTTGACAACTGTTTTATGTAGGAGTTTTCTCAGTTAGGTTTTTGTTCTTAAATTTTATGTCTCTGTTTCATTTTGAAAATTAATTCAGTGGTTTTTTTTACAGTCTCCAAAGTATATGCAAGCTCTTTGCGTAAAGATGGTTGCCTCAATTTAACTTGGTTAAATTTAACTTAATTTCATAACAATCATAGAGGTTGCTGCATCTTTGGTGTGACTTCACAGCTTTACCCTCCCCACCTCAAATACAAAGCTGGAGGTGAAAACCTCTGAGTCTGGCTTTGGTCTGCAGGAATATTTCTGTGCAACAACCAGCGTGTCATAGTATCTCACTGTCAAACTAGGCTGAAGAATTTTGGACATCTCAACTCTTGCTGTAGAATAACTACTTCTCTCCTCTTTTTGCCTTTGCACACTTGTCAGCGTTCTTTTGATACCCCATCTCAGGCCTTTTTGTTGTTGCGCTGTCTCAAGAATTCTTCTCAAGTGGCAGTTATCTTCAGCTCTTCTTTACTTTGTTGGTATTTTATTCTCAACAGCGTGCAATTAAACTAACCCTGTATAGTCAAACAGTAACTAACTCTGACGTGTCTAGTAGTAGTATTCACACAGATTATGACAAAGCATTTCTAAAATGGAGACGGCGCATCACAAAAATAAGATTGAATGCAGGGTCTATGCTGCTAGTGTCCTGCATATCCACTGTAGGACATCAAGTCAGAGATGCATTCTGGATGCCAATGTACACTCTGGTGCAGAGGAGGAAGACCAACTTGGGAAACAGAATGGCACCTTCTTCCTCATAGTTAGGTGGAAAAATGAGACATTGTAAAATCCTGGAAGTAAACAAAATATCCACTTGGATAATGATATTACATTACCTTACTGTATCCTCTATTTCATTGAAGGGGAAGACATACAGTCTCATACCGAAAGCCTGTAAAGATATAAAACAAAAGAAATATTTGATTTCATGTGAAATATCAATAAGCAACATAACTACCACTGATGATAGTGGAGTAGGACAATTCATTTTCAGAAATTTTCCATGCTAAAAATTATTGCATAAAGTATTTGCTGATTATGATAATTTCGAACAAGTGGGTGGATTATGTTTTTTGGGTATTTTGTTTCTCAAATGGGCTTTATTCCCCTTTCAGAAGAGAGTAAAGTGCAGGAAATTTGCTGTGAATTTAGAGATGCGTTTCTGTTGTCTCTTTAGCTTGGTTGGCCTGTTTGCTGGCCCTGCATGAGAAGCTTTTTTGCTTGGTTTTTTTTTTTGTTTGTTTGTTTGTTTTTTCTCCTCCACAGCTGGTGCTAGGACATCTTACTTTTCTGAGGACCTATAATTCTTCCTCCAGTTGAAGTTGGGAGGGCTTTTCTATATTTTCTGTCCAGTTAAAACCAACCATGTGTTGAACAACACAACACATGACAATAGGTAAAATTGGGAATTTTTTTAGCAAGTCCGCTAGGATGGAAGCAAATTAGATTTTCCAAACTGTTCTATGAGAATGTGCCACTGCATCTCTGTCTTCAAATGCTGTTTTTGATGATGACTGAGAATTGTCTAGAGATTTGTAGCGCGAATGCAACATACAGAATTCTGACTTCAGGGTGGGATTTGTTGTTGTTACTTCGTTTGTTTTGCTGTTTGTGTAATTTTATTGAAATTGTGAATGTCTGGGTACCACAGAAAGTGGACTTGTGCAGGAAAAAGAAAAATTTAAACTAAGTACTCCCTTTAGACTGTATTTAGAGTGCAGCTGCCAACTATTTAGAAAGCTTAACTGTCATTGCATCCAGCATGCATTTCATGTTTGACTCTTCTAATGTTAATAGTACCCTCCATCTTAAATTCCAATGTGTCAAAGAGATTATCTCTATTGTGTCTTGATATTAATCACAACTGTAGTTTATATAAGCATACACAACCATATGCTGCTTTTAGTGCAAAACTTGCCATCCACAAAAACAACTTTTCTGTGCCGGTAAGAAGCTTTGTTTCTAAAATATATCTTGGCTATAAATTTCTTTAATTAGAAAACAGTCATTTTTTACATATAAACACAGATTTTTATCACAATAATGTATCATTGCAAGGATGATTGCAATCATAATTTCCTTCTGTAAGTTACAGTTAGATATCTTGCAATTGCTCTTTCTTTATAGATCTGACTGATCTAACATTCTGTTGGTCTAGCTATTTCCATATAAATATCTAAACTCTTTAGAATAGCATCCAAAGCATGGTAATACTGCATTATTGTGCTGTTTCACAAATGCCTTGGCTGCCTCTCACAGCAACGCTATAGGCTGGTTTTCTGTTTTTGAAGATCACTGCCATTGTTTGCTGAGTGCCCATGTGGGAGCACTTTTTGTGATCTAGTGCTTTTGCTTGTATAATACTGATTCAGAAAAACAGCCTGCTTAGAGAGAAACATTAATTAGGTGCAAAGAAGGCGTTATTCCGTGCTTTGGGGGTGGTGGAAAGTACAGCAAATAAATTATCTCCTATTTGTGCAATGTTTTATGGTTGTCAGCTGTCTGTTGCCAAAGAACCCCAATGGAGTTTAAATGCTTGTGACACCTTGCCTAGTCAAGGTATAGCGAGAGCCTGTTATGGAACTCGCTTTGTGACAACCTGTGCTAGTTTATATTAGCTTAACCAATCACTTTTTTCTGTGCTTGGCAAAATTTGTTAAATTAATTCAGTTGCAATTAGCAGATTTATGGGAAAGTACCCTGTTATCCTTTAATTGGAGAGCATAAAACTACAAACTGAATCTGCTGGTTCTATTTGTGTAATAGGCAATCTATCTACGACAAGGTTTGATCGATGGAGTCGTATGATGCCCTTGCCTTGTTTTATATTGGCTGTCAGCTCTTAACTGGGACTGAAGTATCTGGGTAACAAAAATTGATATAATGACTTAATGCGCCTTATTCTCTTTGAGCTACATCAGTTTAGAGCACTTCTGAGAGAAAAATGTCTGGAAAATATCAGGGAGTCATTTATCAACCTGTTTTCATTAGCATACTGCCTAGCACTGGCAAGGATTTAAATAAAAAAAAAAAGCAGGATGGTACAATTTATTTCAGGTCTCATATTTCTTGGATGAAAGGAGACTTCTAATAAATGGAAAATATAGAAAGATGCATTTCTTGCTGATTTTTCTTAAATAAAAGCTGTGCAAAAATGTACCTTCAGTTTGATTTGATAATAACACAGGAAGCATACATGTATGAAAATAATCAGAAAATTAGCAGCAGTATCTTCCCTTACTATATATTTTTTTAATTTATTTGAGGTATACTGCAGAATAAACCCCATGTCTTATATATGTACATATGAAAATCTGTGTGTGGGAGTGGTAGGGGGTTGTCACTATAGAGTGCTTTACAAAAATGTAAGATCTCATCTCTTTAAAGATAAAGTTGTTAAGCTATTCAACAGTCTGCTGAAAGTGAAGTGAAATAGTAGCGATCAAAATGTTTGTATAGTGGGCAAAATGTGTGCACTCTATCAAGTCATTTGTCCTCCCAACTCTATGATGCTAACCAGAGAGGTAATAATAACTGAAAAGCAGTTGTGTGCAAGGAAGTCCTTTTTTGCATGAAATTTTCATGTATCAGTCAGACTGCATACAGTGTGCCTAATGTATAAAATAAATTGCTGCATAAATCAGATTATAAGCAGCATGTAGGCAAGTCTGCAGTTGCACACAGGAATCAAATCCAGGCATGGGTAATTCCCATTTTAACATTTTCTGTGAGGATTTATCAGGTGGCAGTTGCATGCTTAATTTTCTGATAATAAAAAATAAAAATAAAATAAAAAAGAAATGTGTTCTCCTTGCTTCGTGATGAAACTGGAATGCAATGGAATACAGATAGGCCCTGAAAGTAAAAGTCTTTTGGACGTGCTCAGCATTATCTTGTAACCTTTTCTATAACTTCTAATTATGTCAAGGATTTGGAATGCCAATCTGAAAAAAAGTGATTTATGATTGGTATAAGAAATTGCACATGGCGTCACATTGATCAATATGTAGATTCTCTGACACAAGAAGTTATTATCTATGACAGATACTTGTCTAACTGCTAATTGAATTGCACATTTTTCCGTCAATGTTATCAAACTACCACCAGATACAGACCATAACTTTGTTGCTCTTTGCATGTGAAAATAAAACTATGATGAACAGTAAGTGTCAGTGTATAGGTTGTTTGACAGTAACCACTATTTATCGATGCAACTTGTGCTTGCTATAAGATGACAATATCACCCAGTGTTGCCATGACAATCCAAATGAATGTTAGGTCTATGATATTTTCTACAACTCAGTAGAAAATCTATTACATCTAAGTTATCTATTGCTTCTTACACTGTAAACCGTCTGCAGGAGTGCAGTACTGGTGCTCTAGTAAGGGAGGCTGTGTAATATACGGATGCCTCTCCTTTTACCCCCCTGATTTAAAAATCATTCTGATTAGGTGGTCTAAAAACAGTAGTATTTTTATACTGTGGGCTTTTATCTTTCCAAGAGTTTTGGTTTTGGGGGTTTTTTTTGGTGGTTTTTTTTCCCCCAAGTTAAAATTAGAATTTGTTTGGTGTCCACTTTCTCAAATGCTCAGTGGTGTTGCCATAAGTTTCAGCATTAATGAATGTTAACCAAAATGTTAAAACCTATCTTACTGCATACTTGCCTGATTTAGGCTGATCCTTTGACTGACTTACCTGTTGAAGCTTTCTTTAATGAACTATGAGATCTTTGAATAGGAGATACACAGTATTGAGCATAACAAAACCTTATATTTGATTGGTACTCAGAGGCATGTTCTTCACACTTGCTTCCTGTACTTTAACTGTCATCTTTTCTCTAATTTATAGTAGCCCCAAACAAAGGACTGTTTTGGTTTTTTTTCTTCATCAAGCTGTTGTGCTTGGGAATAGCAGGCTCCATTCTGCAGTATGTCCAAACCTGTTCAGTAATTGAAATTGCTTGTAAAACTACTTAACATCCTTAACAAGAAACTGTGCAGGTATGTATCCATCCCAGGATAAGCCTGAGTGACACCCATTTTTGTTGGTGTGCCAGACCATGGCACAGCTTCAGGAAAAAGGTTTACAAGATACCATGGAAGAAGACCTCTAAGAAATATTAGGTCTGCTTTGGACTGTAATCTGTGGGTTCCTAGTCTTTATCTGCTGCCTGCATTCTATCCATTTTTGCCTTGGAATAACATTGGGAAAACCCTGAGAAATAGAGATGTGGCAAAATGTAATATTTTGCGCATAATACTTTCAAAAATTCTCAATCTAAACTCTAGGATTCTTCAAATCAACTTCAGTACAGATTTTCAGATATTTTTAGTGTTAAATAATGTCTCACATTTGGGAATTATTTTCTTTCATTTCTGAAGGGTTATTACAGCCTTCAAGGAATTTCACTGGCTGCTGAAACTCACGTTCTCACCATGTTTTAATCAAGTTTGTAGTCACTTGCAGGATGAAGTAGCAAATTAAATGTAGCATAGAATTTAAAATTTCAGTCATTTTCTATCCAATTGCACTACTGAATAAACAATCTTTTTTTTCTCCCAAAGTATATCATTTCTGTAAAATAAGCAGGTGCTACATCTATTACTTCAGGTTCCTTTTTTTTAATTAAAAAACTTTATTACAAGTTTTTTGATAATGTGACAGCAAATGCAAGAGAGGAAGACTTTTTGGACATCTCAGAATAACAGCAATTAGAATCCCAGTTTTTGTGTACCTGGTATTTTAACACATGTACAGCTAATTAAACATGGGAAAGTAGCTTTGGCCTTTAATTTACAGCAAAATATATCCCTGTGTGTGTTCTGAGAGGAAGTCAGCAAGATGTGCTTTGTATGTCATCTGGTACATAAGTGTTAGCTATACATAGTGTGCAGAATATAGTGTGTTTCTTTAGAAAATTTCGTTTTGTAAAATTATTTACAAAAAAACTCTTACAAACCCAAACAACTCAAAGAAAAAAAAAAACAAAACCAAAAAACCCCCACACTAAAAGCTTCTTTTGAAGTTACTTTTAGATGTCACTTTCTGTCCTTATTATGCAACCTTGCTCATTAAAAAAAACAACCACACAAAACAACCCAAAAAACTGCAGTATGTTGTCTAAAGCTTGTGGTGGATCACAGGCCACAGTTTTTTCTCCTGACTGGCGGTGTCTCAATGGGGTAGGCTCAGTAAAGAGGACTCTATACCTAAAATTCATGTAATCTTGGCTGAAGGTTATGGAGTGCATAAAAATAGGACAAAATGCAAGAGACATGCATAGAACAATTGCTTTTCAGATTTTATGAAGCACTTCTTACCTGAAAGTTTCCAAGCGCTTTTTTAGAATGATGGATTAAGCTTTCAGATTGAACCTACCAGTTAAGTGGAAATTATTATTGCGCTGTGTTTTCTGTATACTGAACAAACGGAGGTATTGAAAAGCTGAGACTAGAAATAAAAAGACAGAGCACGGATATAGTTCAGAGGTGCTGACTTTGGGTTAGGTATTGGTCAGAGTATTATTTATTGTCATGGCTTCTGGTTTTAATTTGAACTTCTGTGCATGGTTCCAGAGTTGTGAGACTTAGATCTGTTGTATAAATGTGTTCTTTAGTTCATGTGTGTCTCTGTTTGTGTTAAACACATGTATTGTGTGAAAAGAAACTATGAAAAACCTCTTGTTTTTAAAAGTGGAAGTTTAGGGGCAGGGGAACTTTTGTTTTAGCCATTCCTTTTATGTTCTGTATTGAACATTGCTGAGAGAGTGTTTTAAGTACTTATTGTGTGGGTGAGGCCTTTCTCTCTGCAGAGCAGATATGATTTAGACTGAAACATCTGGAAAAAATGTTCTTTCAAATAATATCTTTGCTTTTGAAATGAATAAAAGGAACTATTTTACGGCATTTTTAATGAAAGGTGTTCAGTCTCTTTCTGTTTTGATGGCATTACTTCTGTTTGTATTTTGTGCATCTCAACAACTGAAGACCATAGGAGATCTGAGAAATCTCTCTCTCTGAATATAGAATTGCTAAGTAACTAAGATAAAGATGTTCTAGTATGATTCAAAGGTTGCTTTTAATTTGGGTGATGAAGCTAAATGCTGAAGTATTTTAAAGGGTGGGGCTTGTAGATTTCCTGTGAGTTTGGTGCAATGTAATCTTGACATCTAGGTCCACAAGAAGTGTGTTGCCTGTCAGCACCAGCTAGTACAGATAATCAGGGTGGATTCAAAAGCCATAGCCACCGTTCTTTGCACTCATTCTTTAAGAAAAGTGAAGGGGCATAATTTGTTAGTTTGCAGGTCCTTCAAATATATTTGAAATGGGATCATGTGAGTGCATTGAGATTGTAAGGAAAGAGTCTGATAGTCCTCTTAGTAGAGAAGAGTGACAAGAGGGTTGGGATAGCAGGTAATGGTTATCATAGGGCAAGGCTGATTTAAAGATTTAATGCGTATTAGGTGTGAGAAAACATAGATTCCATTTACTGTTGGAATTGAAAACTCGGAACAAGAAAGAACCACATGACATAAAAAATAGAGACTAGTTGCATAGACTTTATATTCATGATGGAGCTATTTTGAATATTTTCCATTAATAAATGTATTTTTAGCTGAGCAGTATACCAGGACATAAAATATTGTTTCACTGTGAAAAAATTTCAAAACAGTTTCCATTAAAACACTTATAAGATAAAAACATACAAACTGAAACAGGTTTTATATCTATTAAGATACCTCACTTGGTGTCTAGATACACAAGCTAAGTAGTATGCTTTGCAAATCTTCAAAGCATTTTGATAAAGTATCTGATGAATAGCGCAGAAGAATTTTCAGTGCTGTGGTGCTCAACAGTTTATAAAAGCACTGAGGGCAGGGGACACACTATTGAAATTGTGAAATGAGTG
>JAVSBS010003182.1:10742-36377 GCA_033124195.1 Coracias cyanogaster
ACACTACTTTTTTAACACTGTTAAAGACAGTGTTTGCAAATTATGTAAATTTTTTCACTTTTCTTTTTTGTCAGACTTTACCTGCACAAATCTTTTATCTTTCTGGAAAATATATACAGACTAGTGAGAGTATAAACACATCATTACACTTTCATGACAGATAAGCTTGCTCTGTTGGAGTGTAAACTCATTTTTCTTTAGATGACCTTTAAATAGTATTGTGCTATTGGATGGGATTTAAGTCAATAATTTTGTCAAAACAAAACAGTGTTGTGTTTTTTCTTTATAATTTGACCAGTTCTTAAAACTATCAAGAAATAATGGATTTCCATGTGTTATACACTATGAAAAAATACTTTAAAATTCACTTAACTGGTCTAAAAAAAATTAAATATTTCTCTGTTGTTAGTTTTATTTTGAAAAATGTTGAAACAGCAGGATAACATACAGTGTTACTGTAATTAGTGACTTAATGCCTTTTCTGCATTCACACTGTAAAACAACAGTGTCCCAGGTGTGAGAAGGTTAAAATGAGAAGTACCCAGTAGTTATGAAGCAGCAATAATGAGTTTCCTTCTACTTACCATGGATTTGTGTGATATACAACTTGCAATTAAGCATGGCTTGGTGATTCAGTGATTAATGTATATACGACTCCTAAAGGAGCAGCACAGGCCTCCCGTCACATCCTTCATGATGTTTACAGCTGGGTACCTATTAACAGGAAGATGGAAAGGGCCATTTACAATTCAGTAACCTTTATGACAGTGAACTCTTTAATCAGCATTTTATTTCCTTTGTAACACTTTAGTCATCTACAAATGTCAGAATAAAATAGGGCTATGAAATATTTAGGATCAGCATGTGGAAATTGACTTCCTTGATTTAAGCTGCTGTGTCTTTTCATTTTGTTGTTTTGGGAGCTTTTACTTTTATTGAAAGACAATTTATAACTAAATGCTCCCAATAGTGACTGGCATTAGGGCCAGAGAAATTATAGAAATCCGTGTTCTTGTTCTGCAAAATGTTGATGGTTGCTGTGTTGGGTAATAATTTATTCAACTAAAAACATTAACAGTGGATTCACTTTTCAGAATACTGTTTCAGTACAAATACAGCAGACTCAGTGAGTTTGACAAAATATCCCAATGTACTCACAGAAGTAATTAAGTATAAAGTATATCCTAAAATAATTTGTCATTTATGTGTATCTGTTTGCATGAAATGTGCACAGTGTTTTATTGTTTTCTTAAAATGATTTTGGGGCTCTCCAACTTCCATGATAATTGTCATCACACAAAGAACAAGACAATCATCCTCCTTATAGCACCAGGAGGAAGTGTTGTCCCTGCCTCGATGAACTGCAGTGGAAATAAAAATCCTTTGAACCAAGTATTTTTGTTTGTACCTATGTATGCAAATTGCATATAGGTTGTAAGTTGGGCTTTATCAAAATCTTGTCATAATATTTAATTCTTGGATTAATTATTTAAGTCAAAGTATGGTTCAAACATTTTCCAGTTGGTAACATAATTTTAGAACTGGCAAGCTGGAAGGGGCTTCCTCTGTCCTGAATGGCAGAGCTTCATCCTCTTGGGTATATTGGAAACTTTTGACCTAGTCCTGAACTGTGTTTTAAACATTGCAGTAATTCTGCTTGGGCTTGCAGCGTTAAGCCCAGCATGGTTTTAGTTCAGTTGCCTGCTGCTGTGCTGTAAAATACTGACCCAGGTGACTGGAACTGTGCTTTCAGGGTTATTTGTAATTTCATATCACAGCTGCAGATTGGTCACAATGAAGGTAACTTCCCATTTTGCAGGTGTTAATGAGGTTTAATGCCTTTGGGAGATGAAGGTTTCATCTGCTGCTGTGTGAGTAGGAGCTATGTCCTGGCTGAAGTTATCTGTTTTGTCTCTATATAGGTAGTGATTTTGTGTGTTGTGGTTTATTTTTTAAACATGAGAGGGAAAAATATCAAAGACCTGAAAGGCTTAACAGGACAATGTTAAGCACAGTTTTCAATTCAGACCTTTTCTCACTAGCAAGTCTGGCTAATTGTGTGGAACTGGTGCGTGCATGGGTCCATGGATATGAATGTTGTGATGGCATTTTTATATTAATATCTGTTTTTCTCACTGGTCATTAAAAATACACTTACAGTATTCTCTTCCTTTAAAAAAGTCCCTTTTATTGATGTGTAGTTGATATAACTGCAGTATAGGGCTTGAATTCTGCATGTAAACCTGTTGTTCTGCCTGTTCCTAGGATAATATAGATGCAACAAGGGTTGGCTTGTCATAGCTTTTTAAAAAATATATTTTAGCTGCATAAGACTTAATCTTATATATGCAGTGTTTAAAAAGAGCCGTAAACAAACATAATTGGTAAAATTACAAAGAAAAGAGGGAAAAGAATGCCAAAGATTGGTGTTCCAAGTAAGACAGTAAGCAATGGATAAACACTGCTACAAGAATTAGATATGGACAAACTCTATTTACTGTCCATTATCCTTGGCTACCCCATTACATAGGAATGTATCTGAAAAAATCTCGAAAAGTTGGCAATATCAGAGAAAAGATATAAAACAGCTCATGTAATTTCAAGGAGGATGTCTCACTCAGCATGTGATAGTCAGTGTAAGCTCATAGTTTTTGATGAGGTATTGTCCAACTTGTACTGCTCTATATCTTGTAGTATATTACTTGATGTACTGACCAGCTTTTGTTGACGGATATAATGAAATGTATATTATTACTCTAAAAATGGAATGAGAAGTGAGCAAGAGGTTTAAATTAAGAGACAGAAGTGTATAAAGGTGGAGACAATGAGCCTGAGAACTGGCATTGCACTAATTCAGTGCAGTATGTATTGCTTGAAAATATATCTGCAAGTTTAAATAATAAAGAGATGAAGTGGATGTAAAAAGTATACTTTGCCATGAGAACTACAAAGAGAAAGGTTTATTCTAACGATCTACCATCCTCTAAAGAAAAATCCAAGTTTAATTTGAAGAAGAAAACCTGTGTCACCTGTTAAAGAACTCAGGATACCTTGTGTGCGTGTATAATTGGTGGGCCAGCTGAGATAAAGGAGTCCTCTCTGCAGTATTAGTTCTGGTACTGACTTTTTATGTTTTGTAGTATCTTTTGTATGATGACCTCAAATATGTCCTAGATACTAAAAACATTTTAAGAAGGTAGATACAGGAAACTCATATTGAAAAGAGAAAAATAGAGATGCAGTTTTCATTTTTCAAGGTTTGGTGTTTGGCTTTGCTGGGGCAGGAGCTGGGGCATGAAGAGAAAGGAGTAAAGGTTTCCCTGCCTGACATCCTGCTTTGAGAATACAGCTATCCTACTTGGTAACAATGAAGAAAGCAAACAAACACGCAGGTAAGTATCCCAGGAAAACTCTGGAATTTAATACTACAAGTCTTAACTTTTCAGGGCCTTAACTTGAGACTTCAGAGGCTTGGTGTTTTTACAGGCCTCTTGCAGTTTCACGGCTGTGAAATGTTGCCATCTTTCTGCTGGGATTATTTAAATATTTATTCTTTCTTGCTACTTGACCTTTCCTGCATGGTTCTAGTTCCTGTGGCCAGCTTGCTTTGTGTTTCATGAGCTCAGTAAACCGTGGCCTTCAATTCCCTTGTTCTAGTATTTTCACTTAAGACCAGGAGTGATGAGCAAAAGGTTTCAGGCTCAATCCTTGAGCAAAGGGCCGCTGTGACAGGGATTATTATTTATTTGTCATCTTGGATGTAATAAGCTGTAGGTACAGCATCGAGAGCCCTTGATTTATTGCGCTGTCGACTGCCACTAGCAGGACGTCTGCTGTACCATGCAGGATGAATACCACACTGTCAGCTCTGTCGATCTGTCTCTGCCATTGCGCTCTCTCTCATAACACATTCCCATTTCATGCCAGAATACATAAACAATCTTTCATTATTTTGATGCCTTTTTCATATTTGTTCTTTACAGAACATAAAGTTTGAATTTATGGGTTTCCTTTACATTATTTCAACACACTCCACCATTTTCCGGGTTTGTGGTTTAACTCTCAGAAATTGGCTGCCAGGTGATTTAGTTATTTTGGCTTTCTAGTTTTATAGTTATTTAATATTACAGTGCCAGATACTGGGAAAACGTAGTGTATAGCAGGTATGGGGTTTGCAGTCAGACTGTCATCAGCAGAACATGGCCATGGGGACACAATGTGGAAATTAAAAGCTAGGCATGCAGAGCAGGAAATACTCTCTCCAACCTTCATTTCTAATTTATTTAAATACTTTTCCAAAACATTTTTCCTTAGATGCTGTTATCAACATAATGGAGACCTGTTTAATTGGAAAAGAACATGTGAATACTGAGCAAGCCATTTCCCTTGAATAATAGCAATTAAGGGAATTTCTAACTTTTTGGCAGAAACGTTGCTCAGATTCTTCTCCTATACTTAATTGTGGGTGGGGAAGGGGGAGGCAATACTGTCCAGAAAATTGTTTAACTTGTGCTATGTGCTTTTTGCACTTTACAGCTGTGATCTGTTTGTATCCTCTAATTTTATTTACCTAAGGGTTTTTTTTTTAATACTGTGAAGCATATTATTCATTGAACTCTGAGGAACTGAAAGTCATTGCTCAAATGAGTGAACTTAAATGTGACTACAAATACAGCAAGTCAGATATGAATTTATGTCAAAATAGTTAAAAATGTGTTATAAAAAGCGCTTATGAGTGGTATTAAAAAAAAATATTGCAAACTGCACAGAGCATGAACCAGAAAATGTAACATGCATACGTAACTCGATCTTATGAACAGCCTTTTTGTACGTGGGTGCAAAATTAGACCCTTAAAGTTTTTGGGTAGGACATGGGGGCAGGTAAAGCAAAGTGTCATCTAAGCTACTCTGTACAGTATGCAACAGAATAGGGATCTGTTTCTGACTGGGGCTTGAGATGCTACAGATGATTTACCATGATCAGTAGTATTCCTTCAAGTTGCTCATATATGCAAACATTTTTAAGGTAGTAATGCATAATTATTTAGTGATATTAAAAAACCGCTGTGTTTTCTCAGTGATGTATTAATGTCTAATAAAGGCCTGTTCATAGATGCGTTTTTGTGCAAATCTTGCAAAATTTTTGTGTTTAAGAGACAGATGAATAATTGCTCTTAAATTTTCTTCTGTTAAATACAGTAAGACTGCTTTTTTTTGTCTTCTGTGAAAACATCCTAGTATTATTTATAGTTTGGCTTTTTTTTTTCCCCCCCTAAAAGGACAGAGAAAGCATGACTATGCCACTGATACTATATCTGGTAAAAAGAAACCTGTTTTAATTGGCTGTGAAAATAGGCATATTTCTCTAGGATGTTAACAAATGTGGATTTTACTGTATAAATGCAAGATAATATTTGTCCTTTCTTCCTCCTCAAATGCAGCCTACGTTAGGACAGCTGGGAATATGCTTAGCTCACATTACCTAGTGAAGGTTTGTTCTAGCTGCAAAGAAACCAGAGTTAATTAATATGAGAAATTTGTTTTGTGTCCCTGGTAAAAAAGGCTGTGCAGGTTGGTGTTGTCAGCAAAAGCTGCTTGTCACTTTGACCTGCTCTGTTAAGTGTTTGATGTGTTTTCTCAGAGTAATCTGTGAATAACATTACATCCAACCAGCAGAGAAACGGAGGGAGCGATAGCAGAATTAATATCTGGAAGCGTTGATAATTATATATCAGAATCTAATTTTTAGCACAGAAAATGTGTTAATGACAGAGAAGAGAACAAAAACCACTAGCTTCTCCCAGCAGGATCCAAAGTGTCATTTATTATTTCTCAGCTGGATATCTATCAAGTTTATGGGTTAATTTTTCTGTAGACTGTTATTTATGGGTTTTTGTTTGTTTTCAGCCATCATTACTAACAATACGGTTAATAGCAATCATTTGTTATCCGGCACCAGCGGTGATGCTTCAGATGCGAGCAGTGAACTGAGAATACTCATTTGGTAGCTGAATAAGGCTTTGACAGGGCCCATTTATAACAAGCTCATTCCATAATGTCCAGCCTATTAATAAAATTTTGTTGCTGTCTAATTAGAGATGTCTGATGTGTATAGTAGCACAGCAAAGAAGACTTTCTTCTGCTGCTTTTCAGTTCTACTGTATTATGCCTAAAACATATCTGAGACCAGTGGTTCAGGAAATAGAAGTGGGATGTTCCTTTAGGGTTCTGTCTGTCCAGTAAGTGAAATGAAATATAAGTTGTATGGCAGGAAGATCCTGGTTACAAATACAAGTGTGTTGGGAGAAGGTTATTTTCATTAGCTAAGATAGCATGCAAGTCTCTTTTATTTTTCTTTTGTATATTTTCTTATGTTTGCATTAATGTTCAAGTTTTATCTAAAAATAATTAATGAAGTAGAAGTAAATTATATATGTGGTATAATAATCAAATGTATATATGCAGACAGAATGTGATTCTTGGATGAATCAGTATGTGTTTGAGGAAAGAACCATTTGATGCCTGAAGGAAGGGATTTGATGAGAGGGCCTGAGTGTTAGATTTAAAAAAAAAAATCTTTCTTCTTCATTCTTTGTGTATGAGAAGTGGGGAATCAACAGCAATTTCTGAAGTTTAGCAGTTACGGGGATAGTTAGTATTATAATCAAGACTGAACACAGAGCCTCTTCTAGCCCAGGAGCTCCCAGAATATTTAGAGTATATTGTACAGCTCCTAGAGTAATCCTATATTTATGCTAATAGGATCTTTCATTCAAATTTAACAAAATATTTCATTAGCAGTGAACTAAATAGTCCATTCACAGTCGTTGTGAGTTAAAGTTGTAAACAGAAACACAATTAGGCAAAATGATTTATACCAGGACATAGAAGTTGTGTGTGGGAAGTTTTTAGCTCCTTAGTAAGTGATTTCATGCCAGCTTTATATTTCTGTACTTAAAATTACCTGTCAGAAACATTCTTGTTCCAGTTTGTTTTTACAATAGAATTTTGAGTCAAGTATATGATAATCATGAAAATGAGTTAATTTTCTTTTCATGAAATGCTTTTGCTTGCTTAACTGCTGATTTAGTGATAACACACCCTCTTCCACCCTGCTTCTACTTTGCAGTGCACAAATGGAATGTTTGAGGAACTTTGTTGCTTGTAGCTAACACTGAGGTGATTATAAATATATATATATTTTTTTTTTTTTAAGAAGCAGCACCATGTTTCAGCAAGTATTTAAACACTAATTAAAAGAAAAATACTAATAGGAGTTATTGCATGCTTAGAACATTGCACTTATGAACTGAGAAAACGAAGCAGGAAAATCACTGAAGAATAATTTAATATAATTTCATTGCTAGGTAACAATTTGTTTTCTTAGTCACCTTTTATGCTTTTCCAGTTGAAATTTAGGTCTTTGTAAATTACCTTTTGAATAAAGCCACATCTGGTTTTGGTGTGTTGTTTTCCCACAATGTTGCTTTTAAAACAGCATGTTTTATGTAAGAAAATGATATGAATTTTAACTTAAAGTTGCCATGAAACTGCTGTATGGATTTCAGCTGGCAGAGAATCTGTATAAACTGTTGAGGTTTTTTTTTTTCTAAACTACTCTTGATGTAGAGCTTATCAACCCTTAATTAGTGATACATTTTCTCCTTGTGATTTCTATTGATGTTTTGTAGAGCTGAAGATGAATTGAGCCTCAACCTGACTAGAGCACGAATTGTTTTAGAAAATTCAGCAAACATCTCTCTCTCTCTCCCCCCTCCTCTGTCTCTCTCTTTCTCTATTCCTCCCAATAGGAAAGGTGAAAAGCTGCACGATAGAAATCAGGTTCAGTATTAGTGGATTTGCTTGCCTGTGCAATAGAAAACGACAAGCGTCAGGGCCTCAGTCAGCAGATCGGGGAGACACAGATGGGAGGCGAAAAGCTCCCTTGTGGCAGCAGCCTTGCTTGGATGTGATTGTGAGAGCCAGGATGAAGTCAGCACTGACAAAGTGTGTGGATTGATGGATGGACAAAGCTAGGAACTGGATGTGAGAATGGATGAGGGCAGAGGGAGAATTTAACACAGACAAACAGAATGAAAGACAGAGAGGAATTGCCTGCTAAAGTATTCTAGTACTCAGAGCCCACAGCAATTTACTTACCGCTAACTGAACACAGGAGGATTCTTTGCATCTTTGCAGATTTTCTTAAAATATATGAAGAAACCAAGCAGCAGAAGGAGCTAACAAATTCCTGTTAGTGCTTTTTATTGCCATCTCTGTCTCCTTTTCTTGAGATTCACTCACACTCAGTTAATTCAAACTGAGCACTTGATTATTTTCAATAAGTTCACACAGTATGCTAGAGCAGAATAAATTTTCTTTTCACAGCCGTTATTTTAATGTTTCCACTAAATTTACTTTAATCAGTTATTGTTGCTTTTGCTATCACAAATAAAAATATTTATTTCCCTTACAAACTGTGCTCCTGCTAGGAGGCACACCTTTGGATACTGCATTCAGATGCATGGTAATAATAAACCCATTATGTGCATTTTCTTTTTAAAGAAGAAAGATCAGTTGCTTTTCCACTTATGTAGCTTCTCAGTACCACAATATTATTGTCTATTTTTTAGGAGGAAACAGACCTGTAGCTTTAAACTACTACAAAATTTTATTTATATGATAGTATTTTACTGCTTGTATAGAAACAGAAAAATCTGAATTTCCATACTGGAGCAAATCACTAGGTCTTAATTTTATCAGCTGCTTTAGTTTTAGAAATCTAAATATTTCAGCAAAGAATGCAAATAAAATGTCATAGTGGGCAAAATACTCTCTGCTAGCAACTTCGGGTGGTTGTGTTGGCTCCAGTGGGATTCCTTTAGATTGACATAGACACTTTAAAGAACATGATTTGGACCAAGCTATATTACCTCCTCCTTCCCTTCAGCAGATTATGAAGAAAATGAATGCACTGTGCCAACAAGACATTGTTGTGTAGTGCCCTGATGTGCTTTCAAGTGGGGAAAAATGCAGTTGATCAGAGTAAAGAGAAAGTGTTCCTCAATTGTTGGCTTCTCTAGTATGTTGGAAACAGCTATTTACCTAGTAATATAATGCATTTAATTGAATTTTAACAAAGGCAATTTAGTCTTGTGTATGTCAATGTATAAATTGCTAGTAACGTAATTATAGTATATTATTTTTACTGTTGAGTTTTCCAGAGTGTCCATGAAACACATAACCATCTTTAAACTAGAGAACTTGTCTTTATTAAGTCTCCAAATATCTCCAGGGAAATGTTTTGGACTTGGAAAGATACATGGAAGTTATGTGGGAAGAACTAGTATTGTTCATGTTGTACGATGTATTTGCTAATCTGTCCTTGAAGCCCATGGTCATGTACAGTGGTTTCAAGATGTGGACACTAAATGCATTGTGAGTGTCTTTGAAAGGCATGGGAATTGCTGGTGTGAGCTATCTGTGTCATCTGCTGCTTTACCCTGTACTCTCTCTTTGAGGACTCTTGAAACCAGGTAACGTAATTTTGTTCACGCTGATGGAGGGAGGAGATGTTGTATATCCCTTATGCAGTGCATACTAACCAATTTCTTTCTGGAAAGAGAGGAAGCAACTGGATAATTTTGTCTTTTAGAGCTTTTTTGGTTAGGAAAGGTGACAAATTCTTAGTGCAAGTAGTAACTGGTTTTCTTAGGACATAGGAGTTTTTTTACTTAGATTACATATTTACTTGGTTTTTAAAAGTAATTTGGCTAACATCAGGAAATATTTGCCGTATCCTCTGTTCTTGCAAAGAAGCAATGCTTTGGAATGTTACCCTGGGAAAGGGGATTTAATCTTCTTCCACTCCACTTGTTATGAAGTGGAGTTCTATGGAAGAAAAACCCAAAACACTGATCTACATTTTCTTAAATTTTTGAATTGAGAGTTAAAGTAAAAATTAAGATCATGTCATTCCATGTCATGTGTCCTGGCTGTTTAGATGTGTGATATGTTTTTATATATATTTAAACTATAAAATAAAACAATAGTGCTCTTACTCTTCTGGGCAAGTTCTCTTGGGTGTATATCAGGTCAAATATTACTGCACGTACATACAGCTATATGCAGCCCTGATATAAGCCCCTAATGCCTTGTCAGGACTGACCCCTGATATATGGTATGATATATGAGAAGAGAACAGTAATGCATTTAATAGGTAACATTTCTGCTGAGTATGTAAATAAAAAGTACTGTCAGTTATTTACTTCAGTGTGATTAGAGGCCTTTTCTTTTCAGTGTAGCTGTACTTTTGAGGATCTACTTGGATTATTTAATTGAGATGGATTTTATTATGATGTCTCTTCAATGTAGATTGAAGAGTCAGTAATTTCTGTGCTGAACATGATACATATATCATATCTGGTGTCTGCAACAAATTTTGGTCATCTTGCACATTTTGCTTTATTTTTCTATGCTTCTGTATTTCTGTAAATACAGGGATATGGTTTTTGTCAATGCTACTAATGGGAAGCACTAAATAGAGTGTGTTAGCCCTTTGTTCACAGTACTCTTCAGTCATCTTTTTTGTAGTCATCCCATTTAGTTGTCAGCATTAACTGTTAATGTTAATTAAAGCCAAAATAATGGCAAAAGCTATCATTCTGTTGTGCTTAGCTAAGGCCACACCAAAAAATGTCCCATTCTTTTTTAAAAAACAGATAATTTGACACTTTCAGAATAAGTACTGAAATGCAGTCCTACACAGTCTTGTAGAATCTTCTCTTTCCATGCCAGGCACTAAAGTGCACAGGAGCTTTAGGTGTCTTCTAAATAGGCTTCTCAACACAGAGCAAAAGATGTTTGACTGCTTTTTTGACAATTCCATAGCTATTTGTAACTAACTCATTAATTCTTCACCGTGTTAGTTCCTGATTTAAAATAGTGAAACACCACTCTGCTTTCAGAGGAGAAACCTACTGATGGCCAAATCACTTGACTTTGTTAGTTAACGTGCTGTAAATAATTCCTTGTAGTTAGTGGCTTACTTTTGGGTCTGGTCTTCTGGGTGTGCGTGCATTCACTCATAACTGTTACACTCACGGAAACTTTGCTTTGTTAATCTGTCTTAAGTGGAATTTAGGCATACCAGTACTCAACTTCTGTAACAATGATGATTTTCATATTATATGTTGGAATTTTTTTTTACATCAACAAGATGATAAAAATAATCTTCGGGCATTTCAAATAAGTAAAGACAAATAACTCCCTTCTGATTGAAATTTTTACATTTTTAATGAATCCAATCTGATAGCCTCTACTGCTTACCTTAATTTTTATAAATACAAATGTCAGTAACATATTTCATCCAGAAATAAAGCAAATCTGTTTATAATAAATCTTAGTGTGGTATGTGTGCTATCATTTCCTTCATTTGACCTTGGTGGAGCAGGCTGATGGGGCAGTGAAAAGTATGATATGAAAAATGAGTGAACAGAGCGAGGTGAGCAGTGAATCAGTCTTGTGTGTGATTAGCTGTGAAAATCTCACAAACATGACTCTGAGTCACTTTTCTTCTTTCTCGCCTGTTTCTTTCTCAAAGATGTTTCTTTTCTTTGTATATTAGTCATTTAGAAGTTAACTAACAGAACAGAGGCTCTGTTTGAATACTAGTTTTTGTTTAATGGGTTTAGGTGATGAGAACAACGATAAGTGCAGCATGTCTGAGGGTTCACTGTAGAAAATCATGGTCCATTTAAATTTGTATAGATCTATTGCTGAGCAGTAGTAGTAGTCATTGCATCATGTTTAGAGACGTGACTGTAACACTGATTTCAACACGGTCCTGCAAATCTGCGATTATAACTTGTAGATTCAGTGACTCATCATTGAGATCTTACTTTGCCATGTCAAATACTGTAAAAACAGAATTCCATTACAGTAAAACTAATCTCATTTGAAGTATGCAGATAGGCTATGCAAGCCTTTGACTTAATAGAGACACATTTTATTTTCTTAGCTTGTTCTGTTTTGTGTCTCTTTCCTGGGTGGTGTGTTTAAAATCCAGCTGTGCAAGTGGTCATGATTAGTTTTCCCAACTAGAACAAAGATACTTTAAATCTGGGGGTTATCTTGTTCATGCAGAAGTTGTAAACCTTCAAAGATGGCTAAATAGTTTGTCTATGTAGATGAATGCTGTATAGTCTGTTATTGCACTGGATATTGCAGCAGTTTCAAACTGATACCATGACTAAACAATATTGTTAGATACTTAGGAATTACTCCTTGTATAAAGCCATCTGAAATGTTTTTGTACATGTAGATGAATTCTCATCTTATTTTGGTTTTGTATGAAGCTTGGAAGCCTAATGCTTTTTTGCAGATTTTTGGCACTGAACTTAAGGAACTTTTGTACCTTCTTGTATCAACATGAAAAGGTCAGATAAACTGCTTAACTGATGCTGGTGCAGTTCCTTTTGTCTGAGGACTGTTAGGTCTCATGCTGCCCTAATGAGTATCTCTTGAGCACACACCTGTAGACAGTGTAGACTGTTCCAGGTGAGGGGACCACTGTGTGTTTCCTTAGTCCTGGAGCAGGTATTGGAGACCACCTGAGCAAATGCTTGCTTAAAGATGCTTCCTTCTGCCTGACTCTGACAGCTTGAATCTGGGGGTCTTGACCAGTCTCAGGATTCTCAGTTGCTTCCTTCTGAAGATGTGCTGAGCAAGGCAGGCAAATAAAGAATACCTTTATTCACAAACATTTGAAAACAAAAGCACTTATTCCTCTGTATGTTTGTGGGATGATTTTTTCTTTCCAGACAGTTCATTGTCTATATGAATTTTATTCCTGAAATTTAGAAATTATCTCCCAATTGGAAATTAACTCTGATGCAGAAAATGTGCATCCTCTGAACACATCTCTGTCCTGGATTCTGTGTAGGTTACGAATACTGGCACATTTACCAGGTTGCATGAGTGTTTCCCCTTAGCCCAACTGATAAAATCACACTGGTGAAGGTGCTAGTGTCATTCAGGTGTATATTATCCCCTTCAGGGAACTGGTTGCACATTGAAACATAAAAAGTACTTCTGGCAACGTAAGGAGTTTTTCCAACTCTTTCAAGTGTGATAAGGCCAAGAGAACTTTTCTTTCCGTATGTTTTGGGTAGTTTCTGGAAGATGATGATCCATACCAAAACCAAATCTCTTTTCACTCTTAGGTGTTGTTCCCTTTGTACAAACCGTAATGGAGATGGTAATTTTATGAAGGGCATTATAAACTGTAAATAACTGACTTATCATTTTTATAACACTTAGTAACTGTTGAACCCATTTAGCAAATAGGAATGTTTTAGCTTTTAGATTTTTTACACCACAATAGTATACTTTAAAAAAATAAATCCTGCAATCTTCGTTGACTTGATTGTGCTAAGGGATGTGTGGTTATATCCAGGAAACACCATGTCTCTCTGATCTTCTAGAAATGGAGGAGTTGGAATTGTAACTATTTACCATTAAGGTCGCTGAATACATAGAATTGATATGGAGGCCCAAGTTTTTTATTCTGTTAGCTGTTCTTCTGTATAACCTCTTCCCTGCTTCGGTATTAATGTATGTGCTTTTTCCTATTGAAAAACAACTTTTTTTAGGTTGTGTTTATGCACAGTGAGCATGAATACATTTTATATATTGGCTTGAATTTCATCTTGATGTATCACCTCATTAACAGCTCCTGTTTTAGAAAATATTGAAAGACCTGTCTTGGGGAACACAGAAATTCATTTTTCAGCCATTAACCTACATTATTAACAGTTTCAAATAGGTCCATAAGTGAAGGTATTTATAAATTATACTTTGATTGAAATATAACACTTTTTACTCTTCTGGCACAACCCAAGTTTAATAGTGGATATAATTTGTTATTTTCTGGTAACTCAAGTAGGTGGAAATATATATGAAGAAGGAAGGGTATATTTACTAAAGCCCTATACTGAACTAAAGCCCTTTTCCTTCTCTTATCTTTTTCCTTCTTTCACCCCACCCTCCTGGCTCTTCTCTCAACTAAAATCCCACCTGTCCCATGTGAAGGTTTTTTGGCATCTCTGCTAATGAGCTGATGCTGTCAAATTTATCTTTTTTTAAAGAGATTCAGAATCTGTTCTCCTGAGGTGAAATATCAGGGCTTTCAGACTGTATTCTTCTTGTGAAATATAACCTAGATCCTTTGTGATGAAATAGGCACTTTAGAGGCACCTGGGCTTATCTTTCAGTTTTTCTGCTCAGCTCTGTTATGCACAAAGGTCTTTTTCTAGGTGACATATCATGTTGTATTCCAAAGTACACTTTCTTTTAATTTACAACTTAATTTTCAACCTAATTCAGAAGATTGATACTATAATGCTATTTGCAGAAGTATTGAAATGTCAGTAAGTTTTATTGTAGTAATAAAGAGAATTCCATATATCATGCACTCTATAGGGATCCTTGCTTTTTGCATAGATCTTCATAGCAACAACCAGTGGCTAAATGCTGGCAATCATTAATTTTTAAAGAAGACATGGTTATGATCAGTTGAGAAATTAAGACCGTAGTGAAGAATGAACTTTAATTTTTGACACTTCTTGTTAGAGTCTAAGAGGAGTCAGAGGTAGACTGGGGGGAGGGCTGGAAGGGTAGGAAAAAAAAAATGGCCTAAATCCCAGGTTCCTAATACTTAAAATGCTGTCTGCTTGTAAAAGATTTCAGTCAGAGAGAGGCCATCTTCAAGCTTCCCTTAACAAATGGGTATCAGTGGTCCATGAAATAATCAATGTCGATAATCCATCCTAGGGTCTGCCAATATGTTAATGGCTCTGCTGCATCGTTATTGCTACAAGGCCATAAATCATTTCCATACCAGAATGTTTAGCACTCGAGGACTCAAACCTCTAGACTGGAATAAAATGCTGTCTCTTAACAATTAACGTCTAAACATTTTGCAGCTTTGTGCCTTGATTGTTTTTAGATGCTAAAAAAGTAAGTAGGACAGATGATAAATCAATAAAACAATAAGACAAAGTGTTTTAATAATAAAAAGACTCAAAGTAAATCATAGTTCTGTGTTTATTATTGCTTTGGAGGTTATAAATAAGTAGTACCAACTAGTAAAGTTTTAGTTAACAAGGAAAAATAAGCCTGGTATTGATGTTCTGGGCATATGTTACATTACATTTTCACTCCAGAAGGTGAGGGAAGTGGGCATTAGCTTTATTATTTCTATTTTTAAAATGGGAGAAGAAGAGCTAAGGAATGCTTGTGTCTCTCAGTTGTTGTCCAGTAGGAAGAAGGTATTTTCTACTCTGCCTGGCAATATATCAGTGATCTGGCTCTGTGTCTGGAGGACAGCAGCACCGAGTCACTGGTATGAACAGCTGTGCTGAGCTGTTGGCAATCATGAGTGGGTCTTATTTAGAAAATGGAGTTGGATCAAACTGATCTGACTTAGGTTAGCTTATGTCAATTTAGTTCGCTATTAACGGCAATGTAAAATGTGATGGTATGTCATTAACTCTATTGTATAGACACAGGTTATGTGTGCTGGCTACTGTATCTTGTTCCTCGGTTGAGTACTAGGCTGTGTTTTGGTGGGATTGTAACCAGTGCCCTTTCTATTCCAAACATTAATACTGTTTTATTTGCTCATTTTTAACTAATGAAAGTGAACTTTAACATATAGTTGTGTAACTACAAACATATTAATTATCACAACTATGCCCAGTATATGTAGTATAATGTTAATGACTATCCATCAGGTGGTGAACTATTGTCAATTGCAGGTAAAAATAGTATTTAAAAATAAGCACTTAAAGAGCTAAATATATTTTTTTTTTTTTTCAATTGTCATCTATTCAGATCCCAGCATCTCATTTCACACAGTACAAGTCAGTTCCATGTGTCTGTATGCAGTTAACACCTATCTTCATGTTAGAATATGAATGACTAAATAAAGGTGCGTTCATTTTGAGTGCTGAAAGGAGCCTAACTTGTCAACCTCTTCGGGGTTTGCTTGTACTAATTCTGCAATTTTTAATTTTGATACTCATTTGCAAGGAGTGATATTTTGTCTGAGGTAAAGGTTTTGAAGTTAGCATTTTGCATGGTAATATCAGTCTAACCAACTCTACATATTGGATTTACATAGTGTGTTGTTCAGGCTAGATCAGAGCCGGTTTGTTGCCTTAACCCCCAGCCAGCCCCTACCCCCGGCTTTGTTTAGGAGAATACAGGAGAATACAGGGAAGAAATGACAAGTGAGCTCATGGATTTATTTATTTCTTTTTAGAGCACTGACTTGTCTAGCATTAAGCTATGTGATATGGTCATACTTTATTTTGGTGCTCAGGATGTAAGGGCAGGAAGGAGCCAGAGAGACGGTGGCCCAGTATAGACAAAAAAGACAATTAAAACTTGTATGTCTCTTAACAGAAGTGGCAACAGCAGCCAGGATGGAAGTAATTTATTCAAAAAATTGTCCAAATGTGTAAACTTCATTGATGTATGGTATGGTGGTGGGACAGTGGAAAATGTGATAGTTGTTTCCGTTGTGTGAATTACTCAGGCAGGATGCCTTTGTGAAGTAACGGGGTTTGTTTAATGTTCTGACAACAATTTAGATCCTGTTATGGTTATTGCAGTGTAATGCAGTAGTAAAAATTGAACATGACACACCAGCAATTTATTATTTGTGTGTTTTTTAACCTTGAGTATTGGATTGTTTGTCCAAGCATATCCTTTGATTTGTTATGAAATTTATTGTTGATAAAAACAATCAGATTTCCATTAGAAGTAAAAAATTCATTTTTTTGCCATGAGCCATAGATTTAGAAAAAATTCAAGCTCAGCTGCAGGACTTATGACAGGTAGTCTTATGACATTATATGGTAATTCAGCATGAAAGAATAATTGTGACACTCTACTTGGTGCTGGAGTATAATCGTGCTGTGAGGTTCAATTCACTGAAAGGCCAAATTATCTTCAACTACATTAGTCTGACAACCTATAATGCTCTGCAGAGGCAATTTGTAGATGTTTCGCAGAATGCCAGCAAACATGGCTTACCATTATGTTACCCATTAACAAATTTGTGTAGAGGGGAAAAAAAAGTAACATTTTTACTTTCTTAACTGTTTTTGAGCTTTGGCATACCATAAATGTGTACTAGGTAGTAAGAGTGTATACTTGCTATCTGATGTTGGTTTTTAAACCTTAGAAGGGATGTTACAAGATTAATGTTTTGAAGGGTACTTTTTCAGAAATATTTGTTTTTCTTTTACACTTGTACAGCAATGTCCTAGCTTCTGTTGAAACAATACCATGGACTCTAAATGAAGGTTAAAAAGCATGACATTTTTGCTATAAAAAGTAAGCAATCGTGAACAACTTGGAAATACTGCTGTCTTACAGTTTAGAGAGACTTTGAGCGTGTTTGATTTTCTTTCTTGATCAAGTGGGAGTTGTGACTGAAAATGGCATTGCCTTGACTGCCTTATGTGCATGTTATCCATCTTTACCATCCTGTAGAAGAGTGTCTTTTGTTTGTTTGAGAATGGATTTGTTTTTTTTCCTGTTGAGTCACGATATTTCCTAACTTCTCTTTGAAGCAGATTTCAGTTTGAGTGCTGCTGTACTACCAAAGAGAAGAATCGATACTCATGTGCCAATGTAACACATAGTTAAGTCAGGATGAAGACAGTTTAAGGTCCGGTATCTTGTGATCCTCATCAGTACGTGCATTTTATACCATTGCCGAAGTGGATTATCCCTTTCCAGGTAGAAGTGCTGGAAAACACTTAGGCATCAAAATTTATATTAGATAGTATTTTAGAATGCTTTTCATGCATGTCTTCCAGTGGGAAGGATCCCACAAACATGAGCTGTGCAAGTGATGTTGATGTACCTGCTGATCCTGCAGTCTGAGGTGGAGGAGTGCTGGCCCTTATTTGGCTGCTTTACTGGTGACCAAAATGGTCACTCCATAGCTTAGAGACCAATAGCAATACAATGCAGTTATTTTTGTCCATTTCCTTAAAATGAAATTTAATGAATTGGCTTGGCAGAGATATTTAAAAACTTTGTAAAGAAGCTGATACAAATCTGCTTTTGGTTAAATTCTATGCCGAGTTCCTCTCTTGGTGTCTTCTATTTGCCTTCTTAAGGCTGGTTATTGTAACGTCCTTGAGGTATTCCAATATTTTACTCATTTTGTAAGTCAAAGTAGCTGGGATTTTTTTTTTTTTTTTGTGGCAAAATAAGGAAGGAAAAAAGTTTTTACTGCAGAAGAGTGCATAACTGATGTTTGAGAAGAGATAGAGGAATGGTCTATATACTTTGTATCACTGAAGTTAACCTTATTGTAAAATACCAACTATTTACGCAAGCTGCTCTGGAGAAATATTTACTAGACTCCACAAACTGATTTTCGCCCTTTGTCATCCTTACAGTGAAATACAACAACACATCTACCTCCACCACGTGGAGATAATTCTGGAAACTAATTTGTGGCAGCACCTGAGTTTTAGGACTGCTCGTAATTAAGCTGCTATAAGAGTTTAGCCATTGAACTCAGTGCTGACAAAATCATATATCTTACATTGCTTACTAAATCTGCTGGATGCTTATCTCCATAGCATTTTCTGTGAAGGCATTAATCCTGGAAACCAACTGGAAGAATTGATGAGTCTTTGATTTTGATTTTGAACAGTATCAGACAATTGTGCATTTCAGAGTTTCCAGGAAGGTGACAGACTCTTTTCCTCTTGCTTGTAACAAAGAGCATTCAGTGCCGCAATACCCAAAGGGAAGGGTTTGAGTGACTGCACAGGGAATGTGGATTGTTATCATTCCAGTCACAGGGCACTGCATGAAATCACAGGCTCTGTGCTCTTCAGTACTGCCACTTGAAAGTAGCAGCCACTGTTACCCCTACACTACTTTTATGGCACATATCATAATGTTTTATTTGATAGTGGTAGTTCCCTTGGTGTGTGAGGTTTGGGGGGTTTTTTAAGTACTAAGCCCTAAGTCTTTTGTTCAGGTAGTGGAAGAAGTCAGGTGAATTTAGAAAAAATGTTCTGGTGGAAAATTTTTCACAGAAAAGTGGGGTTTGATAGAAAGATGAGCCCATATAAAGATCTGGTCATTTTTGTAAAGCCTAACTGACATACCTTTAAAATTAAACATGCATTTTAGGCAAGGTCAGTCTTTGATATTGCAAGGTCTTGACTGCAATCCAACAGTTGTAAGAAAGAAGACGACTATCTTGATTAGATACTGTGTTGGGCAAAACTTGCTAATGGTGGCATATGAGTAAATTTTATTCTCCTTAAGAAAAAAAGATGCATATGCCTTCCTTCACTGAACGCTTCCCTGCAAAAGCAGGTGATATTGGTTATTTTTTTTCTTGCTTAAAGTAGTCCATGACTGTGTAAAATGAAATTGTCCATATCACTATCCTAATCATCCGTTAAGGTTCTTGTCATGCTCAAAAAAATGCATAGATGCATAAGCTGAGGCTGTACCAAAGAACACCAATGAAACCCAGAACTTGTGCACATCCAGCTAGAACTTTCCTGCCCTTCCATTCAGGACAGGGTCTCTTTGATGTGATGAAAGATTCCAAGGTCTTTGTTACAGAGTAAATGATTTTTGGTTTTGTCTGTGATGTCCTACAGAGTAACAAACAGCAAGTGTCTTGGCATGTGGCAAAGCAAATAAAAATGACAGTAATCTTCCAGTAGATTTTTTTTTTTTAAAGATCCTTGTTTAAAATAAAACAATGTGAATGAAGTAAAAGAATTTTTTACCCAGAAAAAAAAATACCACTTTGTGGTACATATTTTCAGTGTGCAGAGTACGTTTGTGTTTGATATCCAGTTGTGTCAGTATGTTGAGTCCATAGGTGTCTAAAAGAGGAGGAATTGGCCCCAAGCCTAGAGGAAGTTACTTAAAATTTCTATGGGAAAGACTTGGAGGAAAGAATGAAACGTCAGGTAAGAGGGGCACTGGATAGTTTTATAATGAGAAAAGTCTTTTACAGATGAAAAGAATATCATATCAAGTAACATTATTTTGCTGACTATACAGTCCCAGTTGTGTAGTTAAGGACATGCTGCAGCATTAATGTTTACACCTAATGCCTTCCAAGTAATTTAAGCTGAACTGCCACTGACTTACTTAACATTTATAGGTCAACCACCTGCAGAAAGGGCATGTAGGTAGATTATTGTTGACTTTATGGTTATGGAAGGTAGCTAATTGGTGAGCATGCTGGGAAATAACTTGTTATGCGTGGATAGCTCTAACACCAGGCCTTATGATTTCTTATGGGCACAAGATAACAGAATAATTTCTCATGACAAAGGCCCTTGCTGAGAGGGGTAGTGGCATGTGGTGGGGATAACAGGTTTAAAAAAGGGAAGGGGGTGGCTACAAGGTTTCAGAAGTAGATTTCAAGTGCAAAATCAAGTAACTTAATAATCCGTTGCCAAACATACTGTAGCATTTCCAGTGAAATGGTTGATTCAGTAAGCAAATTTACCAACTTCGTATTAGGAGAACAGAGCATTCACATTCTGGAGCATGCTTTGCAGAGCAATTCACTAGATCTTTGTGGAGTATCTGGTTTTGCTTGTACTGACACAAATATTTTTTCCTGAAACGTTATGAAACGTAGAATAGCTCTGGTTTTTTTTTTTTTTTTTTTTTTTTTTTTTTGTAGCAAAGTACTTGAAGACGAATCATTTTCCTGCTTCACTTCTGTTTGTTGTTTTTTTTTTTTTTCCCCATTACTTGTCTCTGCAAAGGTACATGTACTCCCTTTTGTGCTAATTGACAACTTTTACATTTTAAAGTTCACAGTAAAAGTCATAGACTAGAATGCATAATGAATCAATTTGTTTAATTTGGTTTGGACCTTTGGGTTGTAGTGCAGGTATCCTTGCCTCTACTCACATAGCTGTCTTGATCCCTCTCAGTTCCTCTTATGAGAGCTGGAAAAAGCCCAGATGCTTTGTTTATTTAAGAACAGAGCCACCGGTTTGAGTCTAGAACATCCAAATGCATCCATCTCATACAGATGCTAATATCTGGAAGACTTCAGTTAATGTTGGTAAATTATAGCTTTTTTCCCCCCTCAACAGCTCCCTGGTTTTTGGAGATTTGCATGTATGCTCACATATTACCCATATAGAAACACAGCACACACACAGAAAGTTAAATGTATTTCAAAGGTTTTGTGTTTCTGTTACATTTGAAGGCATAGTATATCCATTTCATCTTTTCCTCTCCAGCTTTGTTCTCACACAGTATTTTGTGCATACATCTGTACATATATGTGCTAGTAAATGTAGTACATTCTATTTCAGCAAAAAATGCTTTTTCAGTGTAACAGTAGAGGAAAAAAATATATAAAAGGTTTGCAGTGATCTATTTACATATCAAAGGGTAAACTGTAGGAGATATACTTTTCACAGTTAGTTTCTTTCATGTTTGTACTGTATTGACTTTAAAGAAAGATCCTTGGATGATTAGTGTAAAGCAGTATAATTAAATGAGACTTTTTTCAAAATTCTAACATTTTCTAGCTGATTGTGTCACATTATCAAAAACATTGTGAATATTTTAATGAACAAATTTGTTTCTAGAATTTCAGATTCTTATTTACTCTCTGGAGATGAATGCATAATGTCCACTGTAATGATGAAATGTGAGTGTATAACTTTTCAAGTGTCAAAAGGCAAAATAAATGGGTTGGTCAGATGTAAAATGATTGACATGAAAGATAGAGGACGTCTTGACAGTCGTAGGATTGCTGATAGTGGAAGATGACCACAACTGTAAGTTTAGCTGAATACAATTGTGGTAAGACCACGACTGATAAACCAGCTCCTGGTAAAACCCCAAATGTTTTAGGGTAATTTAATCAGCGAGTTCCTTGAATTCTAGTTCTAATTAATATTTTTCTCCATTAGAATTTTTATTTGCTCTTCTCCAAGAGAAGAGCTAGACTTCCATAAGCAGTGATAAAAAAATCCTAGTTAGGAGGTAAGTCCTGTGTTTATAGTATTGTTGGTATTACTTTTTTGTTAAGATGGAGAATGTGTTTTAACATGTTTATTCAAGCAAATAGATAGCTTAAACTTTTTTTTTCTTAATGTGAAGGCATATGAAATGACTCATTTGTTATTTTCTACATGAGCTTCTTACTTGTTATAGTTAAAACTAGTTGGATTTGAATTGGAAGTCTGAAAGCTATATTTTAATTTGTGCACTCATTTATTAAATAAATCTACCTTTAAATGCTGGCTATGTAACAAATAAAGTTGAGTTTATCAATTTATGCCAGCATGCTTTTTGTGAAAAGAAAACAGCCTCAGAAAAGTAATGTTTCCTCTACTAGTGAACTGCATTCAATATATTTTAATAACTTTTTTTCAAACTGTAGAAGTAGTGGGTCTCACCATTTCAGATTTCATGTGTTGGGGAAATGAAAGAGAGAAATTAGTTTGCTTTTCCAGTTACCATTGATTCATTTTAAAGTTTGAGCTGCTCATTGATCAGAAAGTACGCAATACAACTTCCCGGGTCATGTCAAATAGAAGAAAGCACTTTTGTCGTCTAATAGTCTATTAAAAGCTCTTTTGGCTTTCTAACAAGTTCTACTTTGAGGTGCTAAGCTGGTGATTTCCTCCACTTGCCTTGTTTCACTTAAGGGCTTGAGTAGCAAATGAGTTGTTCAATAAATTTCAGATTTGTTAAAATTCAATTTATTTGAGATTGCAGTAAATCAAGACTTTATAATATTAAGGCAGCAATCTGAATTTCTCTAAATTTTAAACATTCTTTATTAACAAAGAAAAAGCAGGTAAAATAAGATTTCTTTTTTTTTTTTGTGGAGCAGGAAGGGCGAGTTATGTTTACGTACTAATTTTCAATCTGCTCTGACAGTACTTCCACATTAACACATTACAAGCTAACATTCATTCGGCAGAGCACATTGGTACTTCTATTGATGGCCTTTCCAAGTACATCTTTGTAGATTTACTTTAGCAGGACACAGTAGCCCTGGGAATAAGAATGCTATCCAAGTAAGGATATCTATATAGAAAATGGAAGGATGAGGCCAGTCATTCTCAGAACACATATTAAGTGTCATGTAGTGATTTTATTTAGAATACTTGGAAACTGGTAAGGCAAGCCCTAATGACCACACTTAACTTGTTCAGGTTGTTGGCTACTGCTTTTTTATTATGGCTTTTTCTAAACAAAGACACTATCCTCATGTGGTTAAGCTGGTAAGATGGGCTACCCAAAGGCATGGTGCCTACCTTTTTTATTGCTTGTTTTTAATTTCTGTCTTGGATATGAATGAAAAGTTTTTTGCTTATGTTTGGTTTTCCTTTTGGTCAGGTAAAAGGTTGATTTGTGACTTGGCTGAGGGGAAACAAAACCCAGCCTAAAATACTGACCTCTGTTCATGCTAATCTATATTTTTAACTGTTATTTCTGAGGGAGTGATTTATTTACAGTGACAGCTTGTTACTTATGGTAGCTGCTGCCAGCTTCTGAAGTAATCTGATAACGTCAAATTGTGAAGGGAAGCTATAGGCTTTGCCTTGAATGACTTGCTATAAATCATATTCATAGCTGGTGTGTATAAGGAGGCTTGGGTTGATACTGATAGAAATACAAATCAAATACAACATATGGTAACCCAGTTCAGAGCCAGAGATTCTGGATTAAGCCTATTGGGTTCATCTTTTTAAATGAAATGAATCGGACGTCACTGCTTGTATATCAAAACTTCAAAACTGGGGATGGTACACCAATTTAAAGGCCAAAAAAGAAAGAAAAGAATTTACAGAAAAGAGTTAACACTGAGTGACAGGCAGGTTTGAACATTCAGGGAAAAGAAACCCATAAGAAGTAACGGACGAAGTTGCCTGGAGAGCTCATCAACAGTCAAACAAAGTGACAGCCAAGAAGCAGGTTCAAAGTCACCAATATAACAGCATGTTACGGCTTCCATGGAGACAAATGTCACTGCAGAATTAAAATTGTGCCAGTGTTCTCATCTGGCTGTTGTAGCTTTTGTATCCACAGCTAATCATAAGATCAGTTATGTGGTTTTTGGTTCTGTGAGGTGTAAATTTTTTTATGCGCTTCCTGAAGAGGGAAAACCAGAAAGTCTTGAAGAGCAAATTATAATTAGCCATGTAGTGAAGGAAATAGTTGTGTTATATTAGATAAACCTGTAGTGCCATATTAATTGCAGTAGTTGCATTAACAGTGTGATATCTTCTGTGATAGCTGAAGTGAAGGCCACCAAGTACCACTTGAGGAGTTCGTATTTGGAACCTCCTTTTTTTTCCCCCCACCTCTTACATGATCAAGCTGCTCCTGTGCCTTCAACTACAGTGTGGAAACAAGGTGTTCTATTCTGTGGATACATGTAATTGATTTTAGAAAAGCAAACTCTTTCAGAGGTGTTCAGGCAAACTCTTGTCTACAGACTGGACTGAAAAGTCCACATTCCTGAAGTAGATCTACTGAGAAGAACAAGCAGCCTTCACGGTTCACTGACTCTTGTTTTTATTGACACTGCCTACTGGGGAAAAAGGGCTTGGTGCTAGGTCTTCATTCCAATTCGTATTTGACTCTGCCTAACCAAAAAATATGCCACATTTTGTCAGATGTAGTGGTAGTTGGTAATTGATACCACAGCGGTTTATATCTTCTGATAACTAGGTAAAATAAAATAACTTTCTGGCTACCAGGTAAAACTTAAATGATACTGGTACTGACAAAATATGACAGGAAGGGAGAAGTCCCCTGTGAGAAGATGAGTTTATTATACAGATAAGATTTCCATAATAAGGGATAGTGATTATGGGGAAAGGCTGAAACTCTATTAACTGAAACAAATTACTGTAACAAAGCCAGAGGGAGTGCTTTGCCAAACTTACAACTCCTTTCATAATATTCAAATGTCTGTTGGTGAGCAGTAACTAGTGTATGGAGCTACGAGTCAGGTTTCTGGCTCCTTTGCGCCCTGCCACAGACACGGCTACAGTTTTTACATAGGAATTGAGTCCATTTATCTGGGCATATGGAGGATCTACCTTGCTAATGTGTCAGTGAAGCGTCAGGCATTTTCCCTGCAGAAATGTTGCCCCTCTAATGCTGCTGTTTCTCTATTCAGTGAATCTTGTCAGAGAAACGTATGAAATACATAAGCTCTAAGGAAATACAGTGAACTTTGAATTTATCTGACCATCACAACATAGCATTCTGACTATAATTTATTTTAAAAACTAAGCCACTGATTCAATTTCTGTGTGTGCAGTTGTCTGCACACCTCTTTCCAGAAGTGACTCACATGTTCTACATGCACAAACACAGACAGTACTAGTGGCAGCTCTTTGATTACTCTATATGTGTGTATGCAATATATTTAGAAGGTGCTTGTGGCTCTCCAGCTTGTATTATTTGTGTAAAATACAGTAAAAGAAGTTATTTAAATAAAAACATTGCCATCTTTGTACTAATTTTTGTAAAAAGATAATACTGTACTTAAGGATTTTGTGTAAAAACTGT
>JAVSBS010003184.1:7810-30131 GCA_033124195.1 Coracias cyanogaster
GAGAGGTTGTGGAGTCTCCTTCTCTGGAGAGATTCCAAACCTGCCTGGACACGATCCTGGGCCCCCTGCTCTGGGTGTCCACCCACATCCGAGCTGCACAAGGGACTGCAGCAGTGGGGTGAGCTCAGAGCGGGATGAGGAGGCACCGTGCGATGCTGGAACAAAGGAAGCCGGTGGCTTTGTGTTTGATCAAGACTAAGAAAGAAAACATTTGCTCTGTTTTTTAATTTTTTATTTTTTTTTTTGGTACAAATAAATTACTCGGTGTGTGTTTGTGTGTTGTCACAAAAAGCCTTTGTTCGTGCAGGAAAGCAGGATGGACTGGGGAGAGTCCCCATGAAGTGGACCTCTGTGCCTCTCTGTGTGTCTACCTAATAACATAAAAGGTGCTGCTGAAGGAGTTTTCTGGGTGTAGCTGTGACAGAATCCACAGAGAAAAGAGAAATTATGTATTACAACCAATGTGAGTGACTGAATTCCTTGTTTGGATGTTTACTGTGGGTGTCAAGGATGTATAAATGCAAACAGCACATTCATGAATTATTTTGGGTTGCTAGTAGGTTTCTGAAGAAAATAATTTGTAATGAGCTTTATTTATGCACTAGAAATAAAGATGGGATTAGGAGAATATTGAACTGTAAATGCACTGGTGATTTTTGGCTTTTGTGCCTTGCACAGAGAATCTCATCATCTATCTCCGCTCTGATCTTGAATATGCAGAGCTGGCTGTGCCTTTTATGCAGCAGCTATTTTAGTTTGCAGCAGTCTGGCCTTGAGTCTGCAAGGCGTGCTCGTTGCCGAGTAGGCAACGCACCTCCTGGGCCTCTCCCTGTGGTCCTGCCGCTGGCTCTGAAGCTCTGCCGTGCTTTGTTAGCATGCCATGACCCAGATAGTTCCTCCTTAGCCTTTGTCAGTGCTCAGCTCTCTAACTAATGTTCTGGTTGTGTGGCCTGATTTACCTACTTCTGGGCTGTGGATGTGGTCGCGCATGTGGTTTTTCTCTCCAGCTTCTTCAGGGCTGGACGAGATCTTGCAGGTGAGGAGGACAACAGGCAAGTGAAGGCTGGGCTGCAGAGGGGACTGAGCCAGAAGCTGCTGAGGCAACTCCCAACACGAGGAGTCCGCGCAGGCAGGAGGAGGAGATACGATACCTGGAGATCTTGCTTTCCAGATCTGCTGGGATGGGAGTGCTGTGAAGATCCAGCAATGACTTGCTGTGACTTGGTTGAGTCTTTCACTTGCCACATCGTTTTAAGGATGCGGTTTTTAGACAAACTGAAAGGCTCATGTGCGGTGAGCTCGTGTGTTATGGACACTCTCGGTATATGTGAAGAACGCCTCGATCTGAGGTGATTTACCATATGAAGAACCTGCAGATATGCTGTGGCACCTCTAGAGCAACGTGCATCCACACCTCACGTGTGGCCATGAGCTAATTTACCAAAATCTTAGCTTAGGGTGGACAGAGGTCCCCCAGCTTGACGAGCTCTTGTTTTGCTGCAAAGGTAGGATGCATCAAATAACCTTGGAGTTGTGTTAGATGAGGAAATTTGCTCCTCACTGTTGCATTTTACCAGGGCTACTGGGCAACCTTCAGCTACTGGAGCCATGGCACACGTAACGTTGAGAGCCCTTCGCAGACGCAGTCTCCATTTCACACGGGTGCAGGCAGCAAATATTTTCTCTTACCGATTTTCAGCTCATACACTTAAGCCGAATGTAGATACGTTTTCCATTTCCCTGTTGATAGGCACCATACATACTGGTTTTGGAAGTGCCGGGGTCGGTGGCAAGCCACGTGCTTTGGGTTGACCTGCTGTGTTGCTTGCCACGATCTGAACCAGTTGTGTCGCTGAGGAAGCGGCTTCTTAAACTCTACGCATAGCCTTGACCATTAAATGTGAGCTGTTTTGAATGAACCTGCTCCGGGAGGTTTGGTGTTGGTTTCTGCTGGCTGGTGTAACCTTCCCAGTTCAATATTACCAGTGATGTTCTCAGACCAGCATGGTCATTGTTGGTTTTTTGGTTTATGTTTGTGCTTGGGTTTTTTTTTTTTATGAGCTAATTCTTGAGCTGGAAGATCTGCTTCGTCTTATTTAGCCTTTTAGATGTTGCAAACAGCCTTGTCCCCTGGTTGGGCTGCCTGGAATTGTACTTTCACTTTAATTTAGTCACCTTGAAAGGGGACTGCCAAAAACAAAGGCAGGATTCAGCGATAGGGATCAGCTTACACCAAATCAGCATTGTTGCCTGAGAATATCTCTTGCAGTGAGAGAAGCTTGAAACCTGCAGGGTGTCTTTTTATGAAAAAAGCAAAATATATACTTATTTGTATGCATAGACCACCTAGGGGAGTTTCTTTTGAATTTTGCACCGTTTTAAACACTCATTGATGTGAGTGCTTATTGCAGAAGCAAGGACAAATAAGATGTACAGTAGCTGAAGGGCCATTTTCGTCTGGAGGCGCACAGGAGCGGAGTAAACAAGATTCATTAGAATAAGAGGAAGGAGGAATAACTGCAGGGACTTGTCACCTGCCGGCGCAGTGGCCCAGGACCTCAGGACCTGGGCTGGCGTTGTCCTAGACCTTCTAATAGATGGCAAAGCTGCTTCTGTAAGGTGCTTCCTGAGCTATGTAGAATAGAGGTTGTACATAGAGGGGTAAGTGTGAGTTTGTAAATACTTGTGTGTTTCTTTATTAGGTGTTTAATAGCTGATAGTTTCCCTTTGTCCTCCTTCCGCTCATTGATGTCCAGCTCTAGGGTGTTACTCACTGATCCTTTCACAATTCCTTCTGGCCTTGACAAACCTTCTTGATGTTGGACAGGCAGGGCAAGGCACGGTTACCCAGCCACAGCATCTTGTTGGGTTGGTTTTTGGAGTGGGGAAATTATGGTTTCTGTGTGATGTGCTCAGGAACCCCTGGAAACACGATCAGGACTGAGGAAAATATTTAAATCTGGACTATGATGCATGTAACTGCAGAGAAAATACGTGGTTTATAGCTTCTGTGCAAAGTTGTGTGTCTCAAATTGTGCAGTCTGAGAGTGGAATTGTTTTACTCAAGTCTCACAGAGGGGTGAAAAGGAGCTGCAAGAACTTGTGAAGAAAAGTATTGGGTGTGTAACATCTAGAAATGAGATGGGAGATCCCTGTGATCCTTTTAGGGTCTGCTTGGGCCACTTGATTTTATTTTCTCAGTGCTAATGCAGTAAAATGTAAACCTTGGGCAGAAGCTTTTATCTCAAAGGCTCGCAGGGTGTTGTTGGATCTCTGAATTGAAGCCGACTCTAGGGTGGATTGCAACAAGCTTTTAAGACTTGAGCGGTAGCTCGAGAATCATTTGATATATTCAAAGGCAGCAGGAAGAAATGGTAGTTCAGCAAGCTGTGGCCACTAACGTGGTGTGAGAAGGTCACTCTGTAACCCACCCAAATCCAGCAGCGCTGCTTAACAGCTTGGTGGAGTACTGCCAAGGTAACCTGAAAGTTTTGGTAAAATTTATGAGCAGCCTTTAAAAACAACATTGTAAGAGCCGAGAGGTCACCGTGTGCTTCGATGCCCTCCCCAACTGTGCGTTCGAATTTAGAGTTTTATTATCTTTCAGTGCAGGTCTCTGCTAAGGAGTTGAAGAGCAGCCGTAAGCTTTACACACAGGTGGAGCTTTCCTTCCCTACGCCCTCCCTTCCTCGCTTCCAGAGTTATTTGGAGGCTGCGATTTGAAATACTTGGATTCTTCTTCAAGATGGTTGAGAGCAACAGTGCCATGGTGTGGGATGGTTTTGCTTTAACGCTGAGGGGGAGGCTTGTAGGCTGGATATATCTTGATATCAGCTACCAGACCATGTTGGCATAACTTGCTTCCAGGCAGCATTTCAGCCTTTCCTTCTCCCCCTCCCAGCCCTTTCCCAAGGCTCCTGTAGTGATGATGGCCCCACACCATTAGCCTGAGCAGCTCCTGGCTCAGCATTCCTTGTTTAGAGAAAAAAATGAGCTTCCAAGGGTAAGGTGAAACCTTGTAGGCAGCAGCTGTTGATTCCAGTGTCTGCGGGCAAGGAGGGCTGGGAGATGGGGCTGTGAGGTGCCAGCTGTGCTCTGCTCTTGGGGCCATCAGATGCTTTAGAGGATGGCTCTTTGAATTGTCCTGAAAGGTTTGATTGTTTTTGTTGGTTTTTAAATGGCCTCAATCACTGCGGTTTGTAGAATTGATTCCTTGCAGCCTTTTCCCCAGAAGGAACTGTTACACGTGAATAGACCTTTCAAATTCAGCTCCATTGAAAATAATGGAATTAGGCTGTGCTGTTGTTCCCATTAAGGAAATCAATCTTGTTTTGAAAACCCCTGTGCTTTTGAGAGGAGGAGGACTTGACAGAAGGATCTACCTTTCTGCTAGGCAGAATTCCCCTGGAGGCATCTGCTCTTGGTGGGCATCCCTTGATGTTTGCTTTCCTGTTTGGGGGAGATTTGCTGTGATTTTTTTTGGAGCTGGCATTTCCTTGAGTTGTTTTATGCTGTTGCTTTGGTTAGTTTTTAATGTTGATTTCTTTCCACTCTTCTTTTATCTTTCATGACATTTATGTCAGGTCATAGGCGAATAGTTATGTGCTCCACGGTTTTATTTTTGGTAGTGCTATCCTCGCTGAGCATCACTAGCAGACTGGATTTCAAAATTGTCTCCTGCTTTTCCTCTTGCCAGAACTGTTAACTGCTCCTCGCCGCTCATTCCGAAGAGGTTATTACTGCTGGTGGGTCTTTGATGGCCTCTTTCCAGAACTTCTTAGTCCTTTTAGAGCCAATTCTTTGCTTTCCCTTGTTGGACGCTGAGTCGCTGGGATGTCCTGGATGATTTGTTGACTAGAAGCTGTGGATCCATGGAAGCCACGGATTGCTCCCTGACAGTCCTGACTAATGCAATATTGTGTCGGCTGCTTTGCTTTTCTTCTGTTACATTTTTATAGATAAAGAAATATACATATATAAAATAAACAAGGACGTTTCTGTAGAAAATAAATCATTGTTGAGAGAGGGCAAAATGACACTAAATTGGCAGCTTTACAGAAGGTATGATGCCTTTGATTGATTAGTTGTCAAAGAAATGTAATGTACTAAACGTGATGAAGATTAAGGATGTTAAGACGGTTAAAATTCAAGTTGCATAAGTGTTGGGTGTTAGGTTTAGAGCGTCTTCCAGAATTTTAATTTTGAAAATGCCAAGTATTTGTTTTATGGAGCCCTGTAGATGTTTTGGAAAATCTGAGTTCCTATTAAAAAAAAAACCAACAAACCAACAACCAAACAACAAACAAACCCCAATCTGAAAGTATTTAGTATTCACAGTTTATTAATTAGGTAGAGACATGTTATTTTTTTGTGATTAATAGTGAGCTTCTGAGATGCATTAGACACTATTTACAGAAAGTGAGCACCAGAAATAATAGCGGCATTATCCTGAACCTTCTTAATTACTCTCAGGGTCCGATTTTACATTGTATCTAATGTTGAAGAAATAACAGCAGCGTGTTTTTCAGCAAATAATTATTTAGGTAGACACACATGCAGCGGGAGAAAATATTAGTTAAATTAAACAGCGCCTTTTGAGGGGACTAGGAATTCTTCTTCCTTTTTTTTTTTTAAAAACCTTTTTTTCTTTTGTACCCTCTCCCACTGCCTCATTCCTCCTTTTATTCTGGGAAGCAGGAGTTCACAGAAACAAATACCTGGGCTTTGCATGGGTTCCCGGTTGGAGTCCTCCTCAATGCTCTGCATAAGTAACCTTTCAGAGCCTTTTATTGCTCTTATCTCCTGTCGGGGGATGCCTGCTTTGGCCTCCATCCCCTCCACTTCCTCTCCTTCCAACTGCTAATAAATCCTAGTTTACTTAACAAAGCGGCATGGAAATGGAAAGGAGCCTGCGGGACAGCCCCAGAGGTTGCTCAGTGCCCTCTGAGATGCAGGGAGCTTCTGGTGTACTTCTCCAGGAGGACACAAAAGCATTCCTTCCTTGGCCGGGGTGATGTGCAGGCCCTGAACATCCAGCGCCAGCCATCTCGGCCCCTCTTCCCCTGGGTGAGGCATTGCCACTTTTGTGGCCAATTATCAGAGAATCGTTTAGGTTGGAAGAGACCTTAAATATCATCCAGTTCCAGCCCCCTGCCATGGCAGGGACACCTCCCACTAGACCAGGTTGCTCCAAGCCCCATCCAATCTGGCCTCGAACACCTCCAGTGATGGAGCATCTACAACCTCTCTGGGCAACCTGGGCAAGTGTCTCACTACCCTGATAGTGAAAAACTCCGTCCTGATTTCTAATCTAAATCTCCCCTCTTCCAGTTTGAAGCCATTACCCCTCATCCTGTCACTACAAGTCCCTGTCAAAAGTCCCTCCCCAGCTTTCTTGTAGGCCCCGTGAAGAGGAAAGGGGCTCCGTGACTTGCAAGCAGAGATGAAAGTCACTCCACCACAATAAATGGGGAGCTTCAAGGTATCATTTTTACAGCCGCATCTCAGAGAGTGGCAGCTCTTTACACTGATTTCAGTAATGAATAATTAAAGCATAAAATACAAGAACAATAAATATTTCATTAAAATACTAAACAGTATCTGCAAAATCAATTGAAGACAAAGGAAATCTTTTTTTTATTCTCCTTTAAAAAGTTTTTTTTCCTCTCCCCTTTTCTCTTTATCCTCCTACATGGAGAACCCTGGTCTGGGCGGAAGGAGGCAGCCGTCAAACCACTGTCGGAGGTCAGAAATTCCTCCTTACTTATTAACCACTGTCTTCTGAGTCATCCTTCATAGATTAACTTGTGGATATAACGATTCAGACAATATCACATGGTGTTCCTTTCCTGGGAATGTTTGTGGACCTTGTAAACACAAGAGGCTGGGAAGATTCATAGTTCTATTGAGAAAAAATGCTCCAGTCAGAAGCTACGTGTTCAATAGTAGTTAATTAGTGGCTAAACCACATGAAAATGTGGAGTTGCATTGTGTATTTGCTATTAAAATTAATAAACCTCCACAGAAAATGGCTGATTAAGAAATTGAATGATACTAGATAACGACTGAAAAAAAAAATAAAGTAAGTCCTTAGAGTAATTTTCCTCCTGCCATGTTCTGGACCTGTACGAAATGTAAGTTTATTTAGGGTCTCTATAGCTAGAAGCCCAGTGAGATATTGGTTGAGGCTGTGTTTATTAATCAAGACCAGTAATTGCAAAGTGCTGTTCATTTCCAAGAGGTATTCAAGGAATCCTTGCTGAAGCCCAGCAAGAATGAATAGATCATATGGAGAACTGGTAGAGGGAGAATGAGCATTCAAGGTTGATGAAGATCTAATTTCCATTTAAAAATGAAACCAAATCTAATCTGTGGAATTAGAAGCGGTAAGAATGATGCGTTAAAGGGTATTTATAGGCAGTGGTGTTCTTTTTTCTGCATGGAAGTCTTCCAGGCCCTCAGGTCAGGGGGACCTGCCTCATACCTCTCAGATGATGGCAGAAGCAGATCCGAATGTCATTGCTGACGTGGACTCTGTCCGTGACAGCCTTACCTGGAGGTGGCTTCCTCTAACCACTGGTTTTCTTAATATTTGAACAAAACCCACTGAGTGATGGCGTAGTCATCGTTGTGCCATTCCTCCCAAAGATCCATGTGTGTTAACACACACTGGGCCAGGCTTCTACAAGACCGAAATCCTGAGATTGTTTCCTGTCTTTTCTTCCCGTGATTGTCCTGAGCGTTGACCAGAGACGTTCACTGATAATTGAAAAAAGACTTGTCTGCTACAGCATCATATTTTTTTAAGTGCTTGGATCACTGAATGGAGCCCCAAAATCAGAGTTAGATGCAGAGTTCCTGGAAGAGTTTGACACTGGACAAGGGGATTATTTAAATAATAAGAAGAATAGAAGTGAAACCAACAGAGCTGAATATGAATGTGAAGTCCTCTTGTCTCTGACTGCTTGGGACTGGGGGCCTGGAGGACCTTCTGGAGTTGCCCAGGCAGGAGGGGACCAAGGGGACAATTCTTTTTATGATTCCAGAGGGATGAGTGGCAGAGTTGGGGAGATACAAAGAGAAGCTTTGGGCTCAGCGGCGTAGGGCAAGTGGCCGCGAGCTACCTCAGGCTTAGGGGGCTGCTATACAGGTGGGCTTCTTGGATCAGGTTTCTTAACCCGTCTGGTGAGGTCTGCCCAAGCCCCGCACTAAGTCCCGCTCCGTGATCAGCCTCTCAACCCGAGCGCTTCAGTTGCTCCTTCAGAAAAGTCAGAAGGGAGTTCTGGATATTGGCAGATGCTTGTCAAGCATTTGAAGATTAAATATGCTGCGTGTGAACAAGTTTTTGCTTTTCTTGTATTGAACTTGGACACCAAGGTGATGAGTGCAGTATAAAGATCTTGAGAGAGAAATGCTGAGCATAATAATTTTTATTGATCTCAAAAGCTAAAAGACCTTTCTACAACTTTCTGCTTTTTTTTGGTGTCTGATTACTCATTTGCGTCCATATAATAGTGCAATTATCTTTTCAGCGGAAGAATTGGGAGGAGGACGTTCTCGTTTTAGTAAAACTGTAATTCCTGAAATAATACTTTCTTCCAGTTGCTTGGTTTAAGGTGAGAAGCACCAGTGGATAGTTTTGGGTGGGATCAGGACGTTTTGTTGGCTCTGCAGGAACAGTGATTTACAGCCTGATGGAAACATTACAGACCACTTAGAGTTTGGTTGGTTGGTTTTTAAATACTGACATTATTTTTTTTAAAAAGCCTAAACCCAACAGGCCCTTATACTTGAGATAAGCTTTTTATAAATGTGCTTTATTTTTTTTTTTCCCCTAAACAAACAAACCCCCTAATTATAAAGGATTGAGGCTTTCAGATAGCACTGGTATGATTTAATTTGCTACTTGCTGTCATTATCTGAGTCACTCCTAGGGAAGAAAATACAGAGAATCCTTCTCTTAGATACGCTGCTGGAAGACTATTTCTCTGTTGCATGATGGTAGCAGTATCGTGGAGGTTTTGCTCTTAATATGTGAAGACACATAAGCCCTTTCAATTTAAGATATGGGAACAGTCGTACGGTAATTAGTCCTTTTGCTAATTTTTAATTTTTGTTTTTTAATCTGTCGCTATCTCTGATGTTCAAACCAGTTTTGGAAGCGTTTTGAACTGGCTTGATGAAGTGGTTTTTCCTTTAGGAAGTCTTTTGATTAGCTGAAAGATAATATGACGAAGAAATGGGCAGGGTTGGATCTCCTGGGACCGTTTGGTGACATAACCCCAGGTGGGATGGAAATACACATTTATTGAGGAGGTTCCTATTAAGTATCTTACAAATACTGGTGGATAGTTTGATGCTACTCATTGTCTGGTGCTGGGAGAGCAGTGGTGGAGCACCTGTGCTTGAATTCCTCACAAGACAGTCGTGTCTCAGCTCTGCCCCAGGCAAGCAGATGATGCTCCACAGCTTGACAAGGCCCTGTCCCAGAGGGACCGAGTTGGGTGAGTGAACTGACAAAGGTTCTCCTTGACTAAATGGGCTGGAATTATGAATTCTGATAGCAGGAGTGTGAAAGACAGAATTCTTGTTTCTGTGGAGGAGGCCACCATGTTGAGCAGGCACTTGTCCCTTCAGAGCTGGCTCCAGCAGCAGCAAAGCATTTTCATTTTTTAATTTTTTTTTTTTTTTGGTATGTCCTCAGCACATTTAAACATTGTATGTGGGGGGGAAAACCCAGCCCCACAGAAAAACCACCATTAACACATTAATTATTAGTGCTGAGATTATTCTGAGTCATTTTTACATTCAATCGGCTGTAATTAAATACTCAGTGAACACAAAATTAGGTCATATATTATGTAAATAGGATGAGACATCCACTAGCTCTAGCAACAAATGCTTTGGAGCCCTTAAGGGTACGATTTGTGATCGGACTCTTGGAGCCTAATTGGTTCTGTCTGACCCTGATTTCCTTCTCTGTCACATGCCCACCTGAAGAGCAGAGCAAATAGGGAGGAGAACGCAGGGTGAGACCGATGATAGGTCATCTTCTGCCTCCAGCTGTGGCCCCCTCACTTGAAGTTCTCAGCCAGTTTGAGGTGGGTTCTCCAGAGGGGAAGGTGTTCTTCTGGCCCTTGTAGACCTCTCTTCTCTGCTGTGGTCCAGCCATGTGACTTGAGTGCATCCTTCAGACACCAGCAGGATGAATTGGGGTGTATTTAAAAAAAAAAAAAAAAAAATTAAAAAATTAATAGATGCTTAACCATTACGCTGAGTGAGGCTTGGAGCACGCGGCACTGCCCAGGGTCCTGCCCTCTATCCTCTTACCGTGACACTTGATAACTTCTGGTTTAGCGATCATAATTACAAATGCCAAACCTGATTTTGCTCCCTTTGAGGACAGTGGGAGCAGGAACAGGTCCATTATTACTAGTCAGAATGATTATTAGCTCTTAAAAAAAGGAAAAAAACCTGAAAGCCAGGCTGTTGGGTTCTGCTTTCTTGTGCCAGGGACTAGCCTGCTGTGGGTGCGCGCTGTGTGAAGCGGCCATGACCCATCTGAAGTCGCTTCATCCTCACGTCCTCCACTCATTGCAGTCTTTGTTCGCATCTCCAGAAGTGGCTCTTGAGGAGCACCACCGTCCTCCCCCGTTCCTTTCACCCCAGCTCTCCGAGTTCTCACTTTTCACAGAATCTCAGCATGGCAGGAGTTGGAAGGGACATCTGGAGATCATCTCATCCAACCCTCCTACCAAAGCAGGTTCACCTAGGGCCTGAACACAAGCCTCTGCATCTCTGAGGCACATGGAGAAGAGTAAGAGCATGTCAGGAGGTGCTGGTGGCTGAGCAGGGAAGCAAGAAGGAAAAATTACAGGTATCCTCTTAACCTTTCCTGGTCTTCCACCAGCAATTCGTTTCCCTTTCTACCGTTTTGTTTCCTGGTGAGAGGGGCTGCGATTCAGAGCTGACTAGCGGGTGATGAACCAGATACTCTGTTTGAGTCCTTCAGGTATTAGTTTTCTAGAGCATGTACAGTTTGGTGTTGCTTGTATTCTTCAGGTGATGGAAGAAATTTATTTTAGCATGTTTACGTTGAGTTTTTACGATAGAAAATGTCTTCTCTAACCTCACTCCTCTTTCTGTGCCCCTCCAACCCAACCAAACCACCTTTACTTTACGTAATTTCTCTCTTTAGCCCGCAGATTCCTGGCAGGTCACTGACAAAAAGCAGGGCGGGTTTAAATCAGCTGGAAGAGCCTTGCTGGGAGGAAGGGTGAGCCATGGGGAGGTGTGGTGGGAACTACGCCGCTCCCGAACCCTAACGTAGGGCATCAGAATTGGTCTGTAAAAGGGAAATCAAGGAGCGTGTCACTGTTAGGGAGATGCCGTCTGGGTTTTATACCTGGGTAGCTTTATTCCTAACTCCCAATGAGACAGGAAGAAATTTGCCTGTCTGAGAGCTGCTCTGTGCGTCTCCGATCGGCGTGCCTGGAGTCACAAGGAGAGCGCCTCAATGCTGGGGCTCAGCAGCTGAGCACACACCGGGAACTGACTGTGAAGCATCAGGTGCTTTTCTCACCTCTCGTAGCTCTGGACAGCATGTTATAGAGTTCTCTCTCCCCGTCGGCCTTGCTGTTATTACCTCTGGAATTGGGACGTAATACCTGCTGCACGCAGTCCAATATTTAGGAATGAAAAGCTTACTTATCTGTGGGCCTTTAAGGTTGATTGATGCATTGCAAAGGTGGGCAGCTTCTAGGAGGTGGTGGGAGTGATGTTGGGAATGGGATGTTAGCCGCTCTTTGCTTTCGATACTAATAACTACTGGGGAAAAAATGAGTCAGACTGGACACGCCGAGGGCCTGATATTTCACTTTCAGACTCCTTTCTAGCTGGGTGGGTCAGGGTTGACTGCTTTCAGCTTCGTACCGTCAGGAGGCATGGATTTGGCTTATCAAGCAGTGCTGGGCTTGCTAAGTGGTTGGCAGACATTATAGAAAAGCGAGATGCTATTCATGCTGCAGTGGATAAGAAGCTGGAAAGCATTGGTTTAAGATTGCAAGAGGCTGAGAGGAAAATTGAAGTCATGGAGATAATGATCATTGGACCTAATGCTGCTCTTGCTGAGAATGCCAAAGACCAGGTTGTAAGGCGTGCAGAAGTCCGGTTGATGATCTGGAAAATAAGTGCAGATTGAGTATGATCGTCTTGGTGGGAGAACCTTGTGAATATATTGATGGAGAAGCAAAGAGATTCGTGCACTTGTTGCAGGTCGAGCTGCAGAAAGGCTAGGTGGAATTTTTTAAGTGCTTCAGGGTGCCGTAAGGGCATCACATTAATGAAATACCAAGCTACAAAGAGGTGAATTCCCAGGATGGTAAATCTGTGAATATTATTACATGACACAGTGACTTGAAACTATTCCATATTTTGCAACTCCCAACAAAAACAATACATGGTGTTGGAGGATTGATCAGTCTAAAATCTCAGGAGGTAGTTTTAATGCTGTGTGATTTCAGTATATCATTCAAATTCGGCTTTTTCTCATATATCCTAAAAAAAAAATAAATAAAACTGGTCTCACTGAAGAGCATCTAGGGTACTCTGCCTTCTTATTGCCAACCGGTTATCATTTAATAAACCACTTCCTATTTCTGTACAATCTGGCAGAGAGAGAAATCTGGGCTAGAGTCGGTGCCATAGGCCTGCATCTTTTCTTCCTTTCTTTTTGTTGGAGGAAATTTTAGGTTAAACTGTTTTTACCAACTGCATTATGCGCCAGTAGGTAGTGAATAGATACCATCTTCTCAGTTGTACGCACAATCAGATTTTATCCTCTGGCAACAGAGGTTTTGTGTGCAGCTGCTGACAGAAGATTTTATTTACCTGACAAAGGCCTCTGCGGACCGAGAAATCGTTCCCCGTTGACAAGAGGGGTCCTTCAACACATTTTTGGACCGTCCTCCTTTGGAATTTTTCCTTCTTGAAGGGTTCCTCCAACCCATTAAACACCCCCTATTAAAAAAAAAAACCAACAAACTCGCATTATATATAATATAAAAATTACCATCCTGACCTTTCCGTCCACGTTGCCTTAACCCGCTTTCCTCTCCCTGGGATGCCAGTGATGTGTCCCACTGCCCCGGGCTGGGAGGGCAGACGTGACGTGTTTCTGAGTTGTGCCTGCTTGTGGTTATTCCCTTGCTCGGGAGGGCTTTAAAAAGGGGTAAGGGAATGAACCACTCATTTTCCGTGGTACGCTTTTGTGCCAGATCTGTTGTGTGCCCCAGTGTCGGCCGTTCCTCGTGGAAGCGCTGCAGGTATCGCTGTCCAGCAGGTTCGTTCCCCATCACTCTTGGCACAGGCGAATATGCACAACAAAAGCACGTTGTGTTAATCGCTCCCATCTTCTCACAATTCTTAGGCAGTCAAACTTTGTTTTCCTGATATGAAAGCGGATGGATGCTGCAAGATTTCCTTGCCCTGGGGCTTTCTGCAGTAAAAGAGAATGTGGAACTCAAGGATTATATTCCAGCCAAAGGATAATTTAACGTAATGCGAGGTCTGACTGCTTAAAAGATTTAAACCTTTCCTGATTGAAACTGTTGTTGTGTTTTATTTTCCCTGAAATTCCTATAAGTGGATGCTTATGGGGATCTGGTCTCTGTGACACTTCAGCGTGCGCAACACAGGGACCGTTCTGGGGTGGGTGATCATCAGAGTGATGCTTCCCAGTTTACTCCAGCATCAAAAGCTGTCAGTGGTGTCTGTGCGCTGGTATTATTAATGTCTGTATCGTGGTGCATCAGGCACTGTGCAAACACGCGGTGAAGGAGGCTGCGTGGGCTGCTGGACCAGCTCCTCTCCTGCCCAGGGAGATGCTTTGGGCCACAGAAGTGTCCGGGAAGTTCTTCATGAGCTGGTTGGTGAGACCTTTGGGGTCTGGGAGTTTTTGCAGACTGGTGCTCAGCTGTGAGCACAACTGAGAGATGGGGAGGAGCAGAGGAGGGAAAGAAAACAAGGTGATTAACTCATCTCAAAAAGGGCAAAACATCTGTTGTGCTAAAAAAATGCAGCTGATACTACATGGCGGTGGCACTGAGCTCTTTCAAGATAATGAACAGGAAGGACAGGGGTACACATCTGCTTGGAGAGAAATACGGTGGCCAAAAGCATGCTGAGGATCCAAGGAGACCGGTGGATGTGCTGGGGCCACCCCAGAGAAGACAGCCCTGCCTGTCTGGGGTGTGATTCCAGCAGCGGGTTTTGAGGGGCTGAGCAGATGTCATTGGGATATAGCCTGCAAGGGCTGATGTCCAGCCTTGGAGTATTTTTTATTTCCGAGCAGCTGTTTGCAGGACCAAAGGGGTGGTGGGGAGAACGTACCGTGTGGCTCCTCACCTCCCAGCCCGCGCTTCATTGTCTTGCTTCCAAAGCTTCGCTCGCCAGCGGTTTCCCATCCTTATGCTACGTGGGACTTTGGGGTTAACTCCGGTGCTCTGCCAGCAAGCGGAGGAATACGTGTCTGTGTGCCGCTGAAAACGTGGAAGGTCTTTTTGATTACCTGTGAGGTTGCTGAGGCAATTTCTGTGCTTGGCTGTGTTGCACATGCTCCTGGTACATTTACAAGCAAGCCACACACTGGGACAAAACTAGGTCACGGGTAGACTCCTTACTGGACAGATGTTTAATTTTCTTCGTTCACCCCCTGTATTAGGCAACATAATTGTGATTTTAGGGGCAGCTGAATCTTGCTGACCATGGCTGATTTTTATTGTGCGTCCATCAGGAGGTTGAATTTTGGAGGCACAAAATGAGGGTTTTTGGTACATGGGAGAAAGCGGGATATTTTGTCTTTGACTCGCAGTGGGAGGTCACAGCCTTTTGTGCTGGCAGCTCTGAAACCAGCACAAACTGGGGTGATTAGCTCCCTTTTCTAATGAGTACACAAAGCTGATTGTGAATGAGCCAGTGGGTTCATTGTGCAACCTTGGCCTGCGTTTAATCCTTTATGTGAGACCCCCTTTTACACAGGGACGGCAATTGGAATCCAATTTACACCGGGCTCGGCATTAAATCTCCTTACGCTGGCGATACTACTAATCAATGGAATAGAAATTCAGCTGCCGTTAGGAGCCTCTTCCCTTCATTGACGCCACTCGCTTCCTGCCACGCCGCGCGTTCGGAGCGAGATGAAGCCCAGAAGTGGGAAACACTTTGTCTTCCTAATACAAGAATAAACAATGTCTCGCTTCTTGGCAAAACACATCCAAAGTACTGTGTAACAAGCAGGAGAGATCTTAAAAGTCCATCAAGAGACGTTATGGTAATTTTGCAAGAACGACCACCTTGCTTTTAGTGCGAATTATCAAACTATGAAGATAAAAGGGAGAAGAAAGGGAGCTTGACGTGTAGAGAGACACATGAAAGGTTTTGGGAGAGGCTTTCTGTGCTGCACAGAGATAGTGAATTTTTTTGGCAAGCACCTTAATAGTGAGAAGAGTTTCTTCCTGTCTGGTTTTCGCTTTAACAAGCAGGGCTTGTTAAATCGGTTTTGGGGGGTGCATCAGAGATCAGTGAATGACAAAGAGGAGACTTCATACGCGTCACTTGTTTTCTTTTCAAGGAACATTGTGAATGGTGATTAATCAGCTCCTCCCAGCAACCTTGGGAACCAAAAAATCATAGGTGAAGAAACTTCCGCATGTTGCAGTTGAGGAACTGAGATAAATAAAAGCATTTTCTTAGGAGCATCGGTATTTGGGCATTCATAGGTGTTGGGGAGGAAGGATTGTAGAAGCTCTGGATGCCCCTCCTCTGGAACAGAGCAGCTGAAATATCTCACCTGGGGAAGTCATAAATGGGAATGCCACAAATTGGGGCTCATTCTTGGAAATTTTGGCTGGTCGTGGCTTTTGAAAGCGAGCGCGCTTTGTGCCTTGGAACCGCCCGGATCAGGAGTTGCTCCATTCTCATCCCCATCTATCACTCTTGCTGCCTGCAACCCCTTGAAATATTCATTTCGCCTTTTATTCGTCAGTGCCGTTTAATACCCCAGGCATAACGAGGATCTGGAGCATTTGGATTCTGTTACAGTCATTGTTTTGGGATTACAGAAAGCTGACACGGGGCTGCAAAGTAATGAGTGTATATTCCTGTTGTAGCCAGTACACCAGGTGTATTTATTTAAAAAGTCATGAAGTAGCCTCCCCGAAATCAGGTGATACCTTTTACAGGTTGAATCAAGTTTGCTTTTTATTTCTCACCTAGTTTCTGAGCTGTTGGGATGCAGGTTGGTGGCTTTTCCAGTCTTATTTACAGCTACAAGAGCTGGAAACTTAGCTTGGGGAGGGAAGGTATATTTAATCCAGCCTAAGGGATTTGTGAACAGAAGCGTTAAGATGAATGCTACAAAACTCATGGTAAAAATCCCCAAAACTACTATTGCTGCTAACCTGCACAAGAGCTTAGTCCTTGTCTGTACTTGCACGGCGTTCTGCCTTGTTTCACTGTGAAATCATGGCACTACAGAACCGTGCAGGTGATCTTACCTTTATGGGTCTTCTTCTGTCCTGAGGAATCTGAAACTCAAGCTGAAAGGGCTTCAGAGCCTCCCGGGACAGTCTGGGTGTTGGACAGCATAGAATCGTTTAGGTTGGAAAAGATCCCTAAGATGATCGAGTCCAAGCGTAAACCCAACACTGCCAAGTCCACCACTAAACCATGTCCCTCAGCACCACATCCTCAGTGTTGGTGGGACAAGGAGGCTTTGGGAAGCAAAGCATTGCTGAATTTCAATTATTATTATTTTTTTTAATCCTGGCAATTTCAAATGATGGATGATGCATCTGAGAATGCGGGAGCTTTTCCTCACTAGCAACCCAAATGTACCACAGAGGAGACCGCCCATCTTCTGAGCTGAAAAACGCACTTTTGGAAAGCGCTGCTTTGGGGTTCCCGAGCTGATAGATCGTGCTGGTATGTTTATGTAGCACCAGAATTTGGTTCTGTATCGGTGATGTTCCTCTCTGATCAGAGCCTCTGTGCTGGCCCGGTTGGGTTATCGCAGAGTCTCCTGAAGAAGCCCAAGCTAAAAAGCCAGGGGGAAGTTCGAGCTGGTACAAAGCTGCCTGCCTGCTTGATAGCCAGAGCCGCAGGGAAAGTGTTTGACTTGATTTGCAGTGGTTCGTGCTCATTTCTACACAAAAATTAAAAAAAAAAAAACCCCAAACCAAACCTCAGCAATGATTACTTGAGGCTGCTGCTCTCATTTTGGCTCCTTCCACGGAGCCACTGAGGAAGGCGGGGTTTGCCTGTAACGATTGCAGGGTAATAATTGCGTACACAATGGCCACAAGTCTTAAACCACTGGGCTTCTGCAGTGGGCAAAGCAGTTGATCCAGTCAGGAAAAGCCTGGTTGACCTTTCAGGCAAAGCTGATCTGCTAGCCTTGAAGGTATTTTATTTTTATTTTTGATTTCGCACAAATCCAGCAGTCTGCGTTAAGGACAAATGCCCTAAAGTGTGCAACTGAGCCTGTTTAATAAGTGAAACATTTGGGGGCATTTGATTTTTGTGACCTCCTTTTTCTGTGAGCAAGTGAAACTCCAGCATTTTGCAGGGAGAGTTGTTTTGTGGAGAAGAGGACATTGATCTTATTTGGCAGAAAATAAATGGATGTTTGTGTTATGACGCCTATTCAAGTACTTTCCTTTATGTATCTGCAGGATGTTCTGCCCTGAAATCAGATCTCATCTGACTGATACATTTTAAGCAGGATGATTCTGCCTCTTTCACAACTTTCAAGTGTAAATGTGTTAATGTTTTGCCCAGCACATTATTTCTAACAGGCTGAACTTTCATTGTGTTTTCGCAGTTTGGGTTTACGTTTAACTTGAGGCTTTCATACTTACTTCATTCTTCATAATTTTTGACACCCTGGTTGCTTCACGACTGCCCCAAGACTGCAAAGAAAAAGACAAGCACCCAGCCTCCCTGGCTTTATTTTTTGAAAGATCTTCCTTTCTCTTCCCAACCTCCAAGCCCCCAAATCTGAGCCCCAGGGGAAAATGGGAAGTTGCTTCCTCAGACCTGTCAACTCTTGTGCTTTCAGGACGAGCCTAATGATGTTGAGCCCTATATGATTCTTTCACACTTGTCTACTCCAATCTCACCCCGCGAGACAAGCAGTGGCTGCGCGGAGGGAGGGATGAAAGTCCCGCTACGGCAGAAATCTGCAAAACGTACGCGCTGGGTGTGAAGGAAATTTGGGATCAGATGCAAATCCTGTGTCGCATAGCTGGTTCAGGCTGCTTTTTTTTTTTTTTTCCCCCCTCCGCAGTTTAATATGATTTTTGTCTTGATGCATAGGAAATCAAATCGGGTTTCGGAGGGACACGGGGAGGGATAAGAGGGAAGAATTATGCTGAGTGCTTCCCATCTGCCTGGTGTTATGTAGGTGGGAGTAAATAGCAGGATTTGCCTGTGGAGGGAAGAGAATTAGTGCTGCAATTGAGTACATTGGTGGCCACAAGCCTAATGATACATTGCCAGAGATTGACCCTCTCTACCTTTTTTCACCAATTATGAGACCACTTGTCCTAAGGACATTTTGTGCCTGGAGGCTCCGAATGAAAATAGTGGGGTTGCGTTAACAGCCTAACGCAGTCCTCTCTCTAACCACCGCCTGCAACCCACCGTGTCCCCTGCGCTTTTTCTCCTTGAAGATGGATCAGAAAGGCTACCAGGGTGAACCTGCTCTGCAGCAGCACTGGGTGAAGCCATCCCTTTTTTTTTTTCCCCATTTTTTAGCCTAATCTGTGGGCAATTTACTTCTATTTTCTGGTGAATCGCAGAGGAACAGGCTGAACACAGATGGAGATGAAACAGCTGGACCGCTGAGCCTGCTGCCTCAGTTTCTCTCCAGAGTGCCCTCTTGGGAAAATCAAGTTGTAGGTGATGTGGAGCCAGGGCTCGCTTGCCCCTTTGTTGGTAGAGTCATTTTACATGCCAGTGACGTGTAGATCGGATGTAGGTTGCGTGCAAACAGCGTGGCTGCCTCTTTCCTAACTATTATCCGTTGGTGTTTTGCTCCTGGTGGGTATTTCCAAGCCGATTTTTTTTCAGGGCTCTGTTTTTGGGGTACCAGAACAATACCTGAGGGCATGTAGACAAGTGCTGAGCATCTGTTCCCCTACAAGAGCAGCTGTCGGTATGTAAGGTGCAGCGATGGAGATCTCTCCTGAGCATGGGATGCAGACGGAGGGTGCACACATCCCGAGCGACAGCCCCCGCTCCAGAGGAACATCTTAAAAAGTGTGGAAAGAAAGAGGATGGGAAGACAGAAAAAAGAGGGTGAGGTATTGCACGTCTTATTAGAGATTTTCCTGCTGTGCCTCTACTTCCTCAGTTCTAAGCAGATCTAGGTCTCTCTTGATTTACAACTTAGCAGTGGGGTCCCCTGTCAGCAAACCCGGATCCTTGAGGCTCTGCTGGATTGGAACCTTGCCATGTGCGTACGCAGCTGCAGCACGCCGGGTACGGCTTTTTGGTGACTATTTTGCCAGCAAAGGCTGATGTCGGACTCTGGGTAGCTAAAAAACCAACTCAAGCAGCCCACTGTGGGCAACCTGAGGAAGTGCTGTCACCAGCCAGGCTCTCACTGAAGGCTGGCCCTTGCCCAGCAGTCGGATGGGTGATTTACTGTGTGCTTTCCCCCATTGCTATGCAGCAGACCAGAACTGTTGTGTGGCGGTTTTTTTAAATGATTTTTATTTTTCAAAAAACCCCTTTTATCGGATTTGTGAGCTTTCTTCGTGGTTTGCCAAATGACCACCGTTAAAAATGACAGCCTTTGGCCGTAGGTCTGAAGGTTGTTATTGCGAATCTGGATTCCGGAGATGGAAATCAGGCTTTGTAAGAGGTGGATGTATAGATCAAGGCTGAGCTGATTAAATATGCTCTTCTGCGAGGCTCTCTGGTGGAGTTGGTGATGTTCAGCTTCTCGGCTGAAGTTCCTGAGGGATCAGGATGTATCAGCAGCGGAGGATTGGAGAGCATGTACTTGGGAACGGTGCTGAAGTGCTATTTGTCATCTCTGGGGGTAAAGTGGTATAATGAAGACCATGAGCAGTCCGGGATGGATGATACCAGTGACCCTACTGATCCTCTTGGCCAGGTGACCACTCTTCTGGCTGAAATCAGGACCAGCAAGTCCTCAAGTCAGAGGCCTTTGTGTTCAATACTGACTTTTTGAGACATTTTACAGGCGGACTGGAGGTCCAAACCTGTGCTGTTTCTGACACACGACTGCAATCTAACGGTGGGGCACGTGGTGATGCGCAGCCTGGTTGGTTCGGGTGGGTTGTGCCATTGTCCACAGCAGGAGAAGCCCAGTGGACCAGCTGGCTGTGGATGTATGTGTGGTCTGGGTCTGTCACCATCTCGCCCTCCAGTGTGACCTGGCATGGCTGTGACCTGCTGTCTGAGGTGGCATCTGCTCTCCTCCAGCTGCATTTCTCCCATGGGCTGCTCAGCACTATGGGCTCTGCCTCTGGGGCTTCAAACTGCCGCCTTGCTGCAGCAAACACTTCTACTGCATCTTGGCTAAACACTAGTACTTTCGAGTCAAACTTCTTATCAGTCACTCTTTTTGATTCTTTTTCCTCATTTCTTTTAGCAGTCGCTCTTGAGGCGTTGCAAACCACAAGCGTTCTCCATTCCAAAATACTCCTTCCAGTTGGAGAATGAGAACCAAACAAATTGCTGCTTCCTCTTGTAGCTGAGAGACCTCCTCAAGAGACACATCAGGCACGTATTTATGAAAACAGCGTAGAAGCAGCAAAATGCATGTAAAACCATTTGCAATGACACGCTGTCTTGGAGACTTCCTAAAAGCTTCTCCAAGAGCAGTTCTGCCCAGCCAGGGCTGTGTCCTCACCCCGGGCGGTGGTGGGGCTCCCGAACGGTATTTAGAGATGTGTGTGAGGCCCTGTGCGTTAAACGAACATTGTGTCAGCAGATAACTACACCGGCGACTGTGCTTTTAATGAGTATGTGCTATGCTGAACGTAAAATTGAGATAAATCCCCTAGGGACATTTTCTTTCTTGACTGCTCCAAAATCCTGCTCAAGCGCGTTCAAGTTCATCATCCAACATCTGCTTGCTTCTCGTTCCTGTCGGTATTTGTTCAGAGGGAAACTTCTAGGGAGAACCTTTGCCAGCGCTTGCCTAAATGCTCAGGAATATACAGGGAGTGCAGGAGAGTGCTCAGATGCTTTTAATACAACCCAACGACAGCAGAATGCAGCTGCCACCTGCAGACCAGCATTTGCAGGAGGACCCTGACATTGAGGCCATGCCTAAAAGGTTCTCTGTGAACCCTAAAAAATGGGTTCAGTGATTATTTTTCATTATTATTATTTTAATATTTTTTTTCCCCCCACCCCTCTCTTAATCCTTCATCTGCACCAGGTTGATTCTGGGCTTGGGTGGCACTGGAGGAAGGGAAGGTCGGTAGGAAAGGAGGGTGGACGTGGCTCGTGGGAGCTGTCAGAAGCTGCGAGCGGGGCAACGCCGCCTTGATGCCAGCCTCGCTCGGGAGCATCTTTCATGAGGTTCAGCGCGGCAGCCATGAGAAAAAAGCTGGCTCTGTCATTGTGATCATCATGTACTCTTCCTTCTACACCTTCGCTCTTTCGGGGAGCTTTTTTGAGAATGCAGCTCAAGCTGCAGACTTCCTCGCGTCGTTAAAGCAGTTATCCCTGTTTGCCCTGGTTAGTCACTACAAACGAGCTGTTGCATTGGATGCTAACCCTGCGCTAATCTACCGCTTCTTTTAATAATATCAGAGTCACAACAAATAAATGGATTATTGGCCCTTCCATCTTGCGATGCTTCTTTGTAGCCTTTCGTTTCCGTCCCACTGCAGCCCCCTCCTCCCCGGGATTTGAAAGGACAGGTTTTGGTTGTCATAAATTTGGCAAGTTTTAGTGTGAAGAGGAGGAGATGCAGCAGACTAGGTGGAAGGGAACACATGGGCTCTTTTTTTAGGTGGCCCATTGTTTCCGGCTAGTGTGCCTTTTCTTTAGGGGATGGTAGACATGAATTTAAAAAAAAAAAAAGGAAAAAGATGTCCAAATAGTGGAGACATTTGGAGTTAAATAAAAAAAAACCCTTTATTTTGCTTTGTTTGTTGATATAGAATCATAGAATGTTTGGGGTTGAAAGAGACCTTTAAAGGTCATGAATTCCAACCCCCTGCAGAGAGCAGGGACATCTGCAGCTAGAGCAGGTTGCTCAGAGCCCCGGCCAACCTCC
>JAVSBS010003185.1:0-15317 GCA_033124195.1 Coracias cyanogaster
CCCAGACTCGCCCGAGCGGCCTCCTCCAGGTCACCACCCCACAGGGGCAGCGCGACAGCACCCCCCTCCTCGGTCACCGGAGGCTCGAGCACCGGGACGACGCACCACGCCTCCGGGGAAGCGGCGCCGCACTTAAGGAGCGGGCCGAGTCCCCCGCCTTGCTCCTCCCCGCGGAGCCCGGCTCGGCGACTAGGCCCGGCTCGCATCCCCGGCGTGGCGTGGCCGGGCCCGCCGGCGGCCTTACCGCCTCCACGGCGTGCTGCAGGATGGAGGTGAACTTGGAGAACATCCTGTCCCGCGACTGGAGCAGCCGCTGCCGGGAGGACCGCGAGAGCTCCTCGATCCGCCGCCGTCGCTCCAGGGTGAGGGCTGCATGCGAGGGCCTGGCCGCGGGGATCGGGCTGACGGGCGGCCGCCGGCTCTGCCTCTCGCTCTCCGGCGGACACCGTGGCACTGACACCGCTGGGCTGGAGCGCCGGCTGCCGAGGCTCCGGGTGTCCGCCCCGGCGCGGCCTGCAGGGGCCGCCACCCCCCGCACGCAGCCAGCCGCGCCGTGGGGAGGCCCGGCCTGGCGGCTAGGCCCGGCTCGCCCCGCCCCGAGCGCCCGGCGCGGTCTGGCCCGAGGCCCGCGGGCCTGGCAGGCAGACAGCGCAGTTCTCCCCGCCCCGGGGCGAGGAGGCCGGGGATCGTGTCCCTCGCTTTGCCGATCGAACCGGGCCGCTTGTGCCGGGCCTGCCCAGGGCAGGGACTCTCCGCCGGTGCCCAGGGTGTGGGACGCAGCCAGGACTCGGGGTGCCCTGGGCCAGCCCCCGAGCCTCTGCGGCCAGCTCCCAGGCAGAAGGGCAAGGGCTGCCCACCATCGCTGTCTCCGTGCCCAGAGGCCTGCCATCAGGCTCCGACAAAGGTCTCTGGGTCTACATGTGCTGCCCTGCTTCATGAGGGCTTGGAGACCACCACCATGGAAGACTACCACCATAGGACACCACTGCCTCTGCTCACAGCATGGCATGGATTAGGAGCAGCACTGGCACGGGTTGCCAAAGGCCCGACTTGGTGTCTGCTGGGACAGTTGGGATCAGTCACTGTCTGCAGGGACAGTGAGGTCCTCAAGGAAACATTGAAATGTCCGGCCCTCCACAAAGCAGCACAAGGGCGCTAAATCCAGAAACTCCAGATCATCTTTCTGCTGCTGGGTTGAGAGGCTGGTGTGGCTGGTGGCATAGTCATGGCTGACTGCGGTCCTTCTGGGGCTTGCAGTTTACACCACTGCATGAGAGAGCTCCTGGCAGCGCATATGTTACCTGTTTCACTGCTGGTATTTTTTTCCCCAGAGCTTTGAGAGAGACAAAGAGGGCTTTGTTTCACCTCCAAGGCAAACATTTCAGAGAAAAAAATCATCCCTGCCATTTTTCCATCCCACCAGAAAAGCAGAGGTAAGGTGGGATAAGCAAAAGTTATAGATGTAGCTGGTGGGCAGTGTGATGTTTTGGGAAGAGCTATGATCCATGGGATAGTGTTGGGCAAATGGAAGTAGGGGAGCAGGATTAATTTAGCGTGGGGAGAGCAGAGTGAAATGTTGGGAAAGTGGCAGACCAGTATGAGAAACAGAAGAGAACCTGTAGAACCAAATGGAGAAAAAATTTCTCGTTAATTTTTGGAGATGAATGAGCACCAATGTCCTGGTATGCTAGGAGCAAACTGAGACAAAAGAAACACAGGACAAAACTACTATGTAACTGCTGGGTTTTAAATCGTGTCATTTGGGAAGTCTGACTATGACTGTTGATCTTGTGATGATGTCTTACTAATGATTCTGCTGTATTGATTGTTGTAACTACCTCCATGCCTTGCAGGTATGTAGAGCTACAACCCAAGTACTGTATGGAAGTAAATACCAGCTCCAAGTGGACACGGTTGCTGAAGTGGCGAAGGAGCAGAGCTAGCTATCTCCTTCTCAAATTCCAGGGAACAGAAATTTAAAAGGTAATTATTTTTTTTTAAAGAGTCTGCTTATTGTGGGTCTGCCAAGTTATTGATGTTCTTAGGAAATGTAAATTTTCTATGTGGGTAGTCATATGGTGAAACATAGGTACCATCTCTGCGTTTAGGTAATTATTAACTGGATGGATGCTGCATTTGGAAGGTGCCTGTCTTCTGTGTTTTAATAGAAGAAGTTCTATTAGACTTTTAAAATGTGCTCCAAGAGGCAAACCCTCTTCAGATTAATTTGTGTCTGCTACAGTTTTGCAATAATCCAGATTTTTATTGATTTTAATGTATATTTTTATATGCAAATACTTACATTTGTTTTCATTTATATTAGTATTTTTACATTAGAAGTACAATTCAGGAGCTACATCCAGTCTGCTTATATGGTTTTTAATTACACGTTTATATTGGTTTTGTTGCAAGAAGAAAAACAAATTGTGAATGGTAGGTTTAAATGCAAACATGTTGTCAACAAGTGGGCTGAGTAGTGGTACAGCTTTTCTCCCATCAGTGTAAGGGTGTTAACTGGGAATGGGGACCTTGCCATTTTCTCACCAGAGATACAGTTTTGTTTCTGAAGAAAGTGTGGATTTAAGGCACATGCCCTTGATTAAGATGTCTTAAGAGAACATGGTAATTTAAAACGCTCTTTGCAATCCATTTGGTTTTGCAAAGATGTCTTTTGGGTGTGCCTGGGCCTTCCCATCTCTGAGCAGCAGAATGAATAAAGGAACAGTAAGGTATCATGAAGATGTAAAAGGAGACAGTTTTATAACAGGGAGAGTATTCCTAAGCATACTTCATAATTTATGAAATCATAAGTCACGTCTTCACAGATGGTGAGGTAAAGCTTTTCTAGTGCTTGAGGGCCTCATTATTCTGAGAGTGCCTGATGTATATAAAAACATTTTTTTTAAACAAAACATTTTATTCTGGTTGGAATTCAGGTTTTGGTTGTAAACGTGACTTCTTATTAGGACTCCTCAATATGAAATGCCTTGCAGTAAAGGATAGAGAGAAAATATCACAATTACGTGATTATCCCTAAGCCTATTAAACAAATTGAGTCTCTGCAAGTAACCCTACCTTTGCTTACCAATATATTGAGCTTGAATTTGTAGCTGTACTGCATCATCCAGTGTGGTGCATATACGTGTTGCAAACTGTAGAGACGTTTTTTTATGCTCTTTTAATGTAGTCTCAAATTTCTCAAGTATATGGAGGTATTTCTCACTGCTGGGAATATTAGATAAATACTGGCACACCAGTAGAGCAATGAAAATGACTGGAAACTGATGGAAAAATTATTTCACCAGTGCCAGTGCAAAAGAAATGACCTCAGCTGCAGTTACACTCTTTTTGGATACTTCTCGTTCTCATTGGTGATGATTCAGTCAGAGATGACTTGGTTATGGACAGGCTACCAATGTCACGTCATATGCTGCTATACCTCTTCACCTGCTCATGCTTGATGTTATTTCCACTGAAATAAACACAAGTATCACTACTTATTTTAATACTCTGGAAAGCAGAGTTCTGCTGGTTGTGCTTTTTTTTTTTTTTTTTGCAAGGTAGTTCTTTTTTTGGGGTGTCACACGCAGTGAGTGTTTAGCTTGAATATTAATTAAGACATAGTTTGAAAATGAGGCTGTTTTAATTGATTGAGCTTTTGGGAACTACCTTTTCTCCTTCTTACAAATTAATGAAATTATCTAGATTAAATCAGTTTAAATGGAGTGAGACAGTGGGATAATGTGTCAGCCTTTCTGTGTGAAAATCTATCTGCTATTTAGATTGGTGGCACCAGGCCAGTCTCTAATGCATTTGTCTGCATTACAGAACAACTTCCTGCAGCCTGGACTTTTGATTCAGAGAGACTGAAGGTTTGGAAGGTACATTGTTGTACCCCAGAATGAAAACATGCTAGTAGAGCTATGCATATCTGTTTATATTCTGCACAGGAATTTATTGTGTTTATAATAACCAGATTGACATCTGTGTTTTCAGTGGTGACTTGGATGAAATAAAGGTTGAAGTATTGGCACTTCAGCATGATCTCTGCTTTTGAGGAGGGCTAAAGAGATGTTTAAAATCATCTTCATACCTTTCTGATTCTGTACTTTGTTACAGAGAGCAAGCATTCTGTGCATTGGATACCAAACAGCATGCAGTGGGGTTGAAGTCCAAACTATGCTTCTCTCAAGTTTAATCAGTGTCTTACATGTAGTATCATACATGCTTCTGTTTGCTGTCATTTTCCATCCTGAGTTTTCTGGTTGTCTGCGCTCTCAGCTGCGTGCAACACCTCCCTCCTGGCTGATTCACCAGTAGCACCGTGTAATCAGCTCGCGCACTATTTCTTTAAATCTCATTTTCAGGCATTTCCTGGTCTGTGCATCTTGCTCCACATCTGTATGTCTACTCTTTCCGTAGAGACTTTAATTTGTCTTCTGATGGGTTACAAACTTCCTGGTCGTTAATCTATTGTCTAATTGCTTACCTGCCAGATCTATAAGTGTCTTTTTTTTTTTTTTTTTTTGGCCATTGCTTATTGCTGCTGTGGAAGAAACAATACTGGGCTGGGTGGAGAAATACACCTGCCCAGTGGGCTGTTGCTTATGGTCGTGCCTCAGTTACACTGCCTGTACTGCCCTGCTTTAGCTTACGTAATGGGTTGTAAAGGAGACCACAAAGACATCTCAAGTACCTGTTGTCAGTGAAATAAGACATTTATTTTCCAAACACATCATGTTTTCCTCAAATATTTCTATTCCACCAAAAGTTTTATAGTCCAAGCTTTCCGCTCTAAGTAAATAAATGAATGATCTGCCATGTGGGATCTGCAAGTGTTAGCATGTAATAAATTATTGAAACCAGATAAAATGCTCTCAAATATGATCAGTTAGAGCTTAGCCAATTTCACTGAACTGTGCAGGTCAGCAGAACTATGAGTTTACTTCTTCTTGTGGTAGTGGAACTTAAAGATAAGAGATTAAGGATAAACTTCTGGGTTTACGTTATATTGCAACTGTAACGAATGCAAGAGTCTGAGTGTGGTATAAATAGACAGGATATTGCCCCAAAATATCGGAAAAAAAAACCCCTGAGCAGTCCAGCTGCTGTATATTGGTTCCCTCAATCATTTGTCTGTGTACTTGCAGACAAGGAAGTCAGCAACTAGAATCTGTGTGTGTTTCTGGGGAGAATTCAGGTGCTTAGCCTTGAGCCTTCTGAGAGATTTCTTGAGTAATTTTCAGGTCAGCCCTGACTGCATTGTTTGTTTTTAATGCTTAGTAAGATTTCATTGTTACTTACATCTTTGGATTTAGGGCTGTAATCTTTTCTTCCCCAAAATGTCATCAGATAATCTGTTTAATAATAAGCAAAAGCTGATCTTAATATTAAGTCAATATGAGTTATGCAAAATAGTTCAGGTACAGTACTACTATGCAGGTATAGAAACTTTCAGCAGATGTCTTTTGTGTTAGCCCTCAATTAAAAGTAGGGGGTTTTTTGAGTTTCAATTCAGATATCTTTGTCCTGAGGCATAATTGAAATCTTTCATGGAGTCTGATATTAAATTTTGGCATTGTAAAATGTCTTCATTTTGAAGAAAGTGTCTAAAATATTTATGATGTGAAGTACTCAGTAGTGGCTTCATGATTAGTTTTAAATTTTTGATAGCACAGTTATCTAGAAAGGCCCAAATACTGGTGTCACAACGCTCTCCAGTGTTCACTATCCACGACAAAAGTCCGGAGATGTTCTTCAGTATTTTGTTACACCAAGAAGGTGGCCAGTAACTCCTGTTCATGGCCTCTTGGTAGGAAGGGGCTCTCACCAGGAGAGGGCGCAGATGACCTGGTTTCTTCTCTGGGACACAAAGCCGCAAGATTCGGAGAGAATTCTTCTTTGGGGAAAGAAACAACCCAGTGTATCCTATGTAGGATGAATTAGTGTATCAACTAGTAATGTTACCTCTGACTTTAACTGCTGCTTCTTACTTGGCTTGTAAAGGCTTTTGTTGCTGCACATGACAGCCCATCATCTTAGCGGTTCACTTGTCCCACTTAGTTCTCACATGATGTTATATGAAGCTACGGGACTGGTTTGAGTTTATGAAGACGTTGACTTGCTCCTGTGGCTATCATATCTCACATGATATTTGCATCTTTGCAACAACTAAACCCTAAAGGAAGGGTCTTGTATTCAAAGACTGACTCTTGTTGACAACTAACTGAATTCTTGTGCAGTTCCTAAAGAGCTGAGAGTGACCATGTACATCATCATTGCATTATTTTACCTATAGGTGAGAGCAGAGGGAGCCATCTGAACACTTCCAGTTAGAATTTCCTGCTCAGAAGCTGTATCCTGAGCCAAACTGCATTTCCAGAAAAAGTATGTACAACTTGATCCTTTGTAATTCTGAGTCATCAGCCCTGTAGGAATGAGCATCTGCACTTGGATGAAGCCTTTAGGGAATGCAGCTGGAGGCACTATAGACAACATGCAAAGAAAATGAAGCCTGTAGTACACTCAGGGTCATCTAGAAATGTTTCTCTTGCTCATCCCTGTTCTTTTGCCTCAGGCTGCTTTGGACTAGTTTGACATTCCATCCTCACGCTGTGAATGCTGAAGTAAGCAGCCCTGTATTTGTAACATGCCTAATATGATGGAACCTGTTCCTGATTAGATCTTGGAGTGGTGCTGTAGTGCACTGTCCTTGGTTCCTGCCTGGCAGCTCATGTGCAAAGTGAAGTATGTGGGTCCTGCACCTGGGTTGGGGCAATTCCAAGGACAAATACAGCCTGAGTGGTAAGTAGATTGAGAGCAGCACTGCAGAGATGGACCTGGGGGTGTTGGTAGATGAAAAACTGAATATGAGCCAGCAATGTGTGCTCACAGCCTGGAAAGCCAACCAGCTGCATTGAAAGAAGTGTGGCCAGCAGATTGAGGGAGGTGATTCTGCACCTTTATTCCACTCTTATGAGACCCCACCTGGAGTACAGCACCTGGAGTGTTCAGCTCTGGAGGTGCCAGTATAAGAAAGACATGGACCTGCTCCAGCGCTTCCAGAGGAGGACACAAAGATGGTCAGGGGACGGGAACACCTCTCCTGTGAAGAAAGGCTGAGAGAGCTGGGGTTGTCCAGCCTGGAGAAGAGAAGGCTCCAGGAAGACCTTAAAGCAGCCTTTCAGTACTTAAAGGGGGCCTACAGGAAAGATGAGGAGGGACTCTGTCAAGGAGTGTAGTGATAGGATGAGGGCTAATGGTTTTATACTGAAAGAGGGTAGATTTAGATTAGATACTAGGAAGAAATTGTTCACTATGAGGGTGGTGAGACGCTGGAAGCGGTTGCCCAGTGAGGTTGTGTATGCCCCCTCCCTGCAAGTGTTCAGACTGGGTTGGGTGAGCCTTTGGTCTAGGGGAAGGTGTCTCTGCCCATGAAGGGGAGTTGGAACTAGATGATCTTTATGGCCCCTCATTCTATGATTCTATAATGAGTATGATTCTATAGAATAATTCTGTAATTCCATTCATTTAGTTTCTCCAGTTTTATGTTCAGAAGTTGTTGTCCCCAGTCTCTGTGTCTCCTGGGGATTCCGAGGTGATGTCATACTGAGCTGTTATTTGTACCTGGGGTGCCTGACTGCTGCACCAGACATGTGCAGGCTGTGTTTCCTTCTTCCTCTCCAGCAGTAACAACCAGGCATCAGAAAACGAATTGTTATAGCTGGCATTACATGTACCACATACCTCGAAATTCTATGTTCAGATGTAGAAATCTTGTACTGGCATTAATCAGTTTCCGGGAGCTTTGCAGAACAATTCCTCCCAGCTCTAGATCGCAGCCCGCAGAGGGCAGCCTGGCCTCGCGTTCTGCTCCAGTGATGTGCTCAGCTGGAGAATTCCGTCATTTGCTGGCATCTCTGCCTATCAGTGTGATGTGCTGTGAAATAAACAACGGAATGTTGTGGAGAATTAGCATCAGCCCTAAACTCAAACAGCTTTCAAGAGTGGACCCCCCAAAACAAACAAACAAACAAAACAAATCCCACATGACTAAAATAAACCTATTGGGGTTTTTTTTGTATTAAACATATTTAAAGAAAAAAAAGTGTGATAATATTAAGCTAGATGTGGACTTTAACTATCTTTAATATGTACAACAGGTAAGTTTTCTGGTAGATGTCAATCAACAAGAGAAAGAAAATACCCAAAATACGTGTACCTGGATATGGGGCAAGACAAAGTGTTTTTCTTTTTTTTTTCAAAATCTCTTCAGGAATCTTTCAAGATGCAAGTTGCTGTTACCGTGACTGTAAGACTGTGCCTTTGGCTGGTTGGCCCATGTTCTTTCTCAAGTGTGTCCTGAGTCCCTCTGAAACAGCCATTGCACTTTGAAGGAGATTTTGTCTAAGAGGATGTGTCTCACACAGGCACGTGCCTTAGCTGTAGAGCTGATCAGCGCTGTGTTCGGGACTAGGGGTTGCTACGTTGACTTAGTATGACAAGGAACAAGGCATTTGGTTCCTGACAAAGAGCCAGTCCTTTGTGTCTCTCAGATCAAATTGTGTCCACCAGCTAATTAAGGCATGATCTTGATATGCTCTGAAGGGAGGCCTGTCCGTTTCTATTCTTCTCAGCCAGAGGGCCCTGCAGTACAGTGTTGAGAATAGAAAATGCATATAAAGAAAATAGCATCTGAGAAATTAAGACAGCCTCAGCAATGTGTGAATTCCAGCAACAGGGGAAGAAACCTCAATATCTCTTATGATCAGATGTCAAATTACTCGCTGATGTACCTTCGTATTGATTTAGATAATTAATTTATTTGGCCCTGAACTTTCTACACTGCATAAGCGTGGCTGTGCACAGCACAATGTATGCGGTCCTCAGACCTTGGCTCATTGTAATTGCAACTACAGGTGATTTTTTGCTTCTGATTCTGAAAACTTTATCTGTGTATAGAAATGCTGAGAGGTTTTTACTATGGATTATTCAGAATATTCTTTGCTATTCTTGCCATGTTATTCATAAACATCTTTGCTAATGTGAACTTTGAGCAAGGAAGTATCTGTCATGTTTTACATTGATAGAATGATGTGAAAGTTACTCTGTGTAAAAATGCTTGCACATTTAACCAACTCTGATTGCATAATTTAACCCAGTTTGGCCACAGCAAATTATTTAGGGTAAAGGGTAAAGCAGGGCACACAATGAGATAATGCTCTTCCTTGATGCAGATCTAAAAACTCTCATTTATAATTAACAACAAAGGCAGTCTATGGGATTGTCTCTATATCTCTTCAAGGCATGCACTGAATATAAAATTAGAAGAAAAAATGATTTAAGAGTCAAGTTTCACAGCTCTTATTCATGGTGCATACTTCATATGTGAGCCTGTGAGAACCTGATGCAAAACCTGATAAAGTTTCTGACTGAGCTCTTTGTTGGGATCTTCCTGATAAGGATACACATGTAGGGGTGATGCTGAAGTTCTTCAGCAGTAAATGCTGGCCAACATTTTGCTGATAGTTCCCAACCTGATTCTCAGAAACAAATTTGTCATTTTGGCCCTTGTGTCCTAAGTTCCCACAGGTATGTTAGTTATTTTGATGCAAGTGCAATATAGACTAGATAATGACAAGATTATTGGCCAGGATCACCAGCATTTCTATTAAAAACCTATAGCATTTATGTGATAGCATGATGTTACATAATCTGTGTAAAATTTTATGAGTTCTTGAATTCAGTAGTCAGTACTGACTTGGATAGCAGAGGTTCCGTGTTACATTTTTGCCATAAAAGTGCATATACCACTGAGGGTTGAACAAACATGCAGGGGATTAAGAAAACTGGTTCTGTGCAATGAAAAAATAAGGAATATGACTTTGGGATGTGTCCCATTCAGGGGAATTCTCTAACTTTTAGATTTTTTTTCTTTTTTTAATGTCTCTATGTATATGTGAAGTATTTGGGGGAAAAAACCTTTGGGAAAGTATTTCTATAAATATTTGCTGTGAGTAATTTGGAGCTCAGTTCTCCTCTGCAAGATACAAATGGGAACTTTTTTCAAAAGAGATGGGTGGGAGCTGCCCTTGAAGGCACTGGCAAAGTCCCAGACTGGGCTCAGCAGCAAACAGGAACTGGGTTCAGGAGCTGGGTTCAGGAACACGTGAATTGGGATCAGAGGCAGAAGGGACAGCATCTTCCTTGGATACCAGCCCTTGATGAGAAGGGTGAAGAAGGACTGAGAAAGGCCGAGAAGAAAGAAGGCCAAAGGGAAGGGCCAAGGGAAGGGTTGAGACCCTTGTGATCCCTCAACTTTATACTGAATATGACGTATATGGGATGGAATCCCTCGTTGGTCAGTTTAGGGTCACCTTTCCTGGCCGCTGCTCCCCACAGGTGCAGTCTTTCTGCACCCCCCGATGTGGTGCACAGGAGTTAGCAGTGACCTTGGTCTGCACACCAAGCCTTGGTAGTAAAACTAAACATCTGCTAGAAGCAGACACTGTCTGCAAAAACGTGCTGTTAGCTTCAGAAAGTGCAGTTAGTTAGAAAAGACTCAGCTGAAAAGTAAAGTCACTGAAGAGAATTGGTTTGGTTCTAACTCAAACCAGGACGCTTGTAGAAAAATCCTGCCGTTTCCATCATTCTTCAGCATCCCAGTATCAGTTCAGTGAAATAAATTGCATAGATTATCAGGCCAGGCCAGGCCATCCTTGCTATTTGCCTTGCCCACAGAAATTTTCTTTGAAGCCTACTTCTGTAAGAATTTGTCTTTTGTTCCAAAAAATCCCCTAACTCTTGCCACGATCTGATTTCAAGAGGAAACTCACTGTGTTGTGCAAGGTTGGGTATGTTCTGGCTGTTGAGTTATCTGCATCACACAAAGATGTAATGCTGACTTCTAACTGCTTTTTCAACTGTGCTAAGTCATTCTCCCCTGATTTTCATTAAAAAAAAACAAAAAACATACAACTGATGGGATCTTAATTATTTTAAAAACTATTATACTACTTGCATATGTGACATACTGGTTCAAAAGTGATGAGGGACAAACAATGAGATTATAAACCTCATTTTCCCAAAAGTCGATGCTAAAAATGTCAATATCTTTTTCTTCTGTTGAGGAGGCGGGGAGAGAGTAGGGAGAAGAGCAAGGGCTGTAGGGTACCAGTGCATTGTTGGACAGCCAAAGCACAAAACTTGCAGTGATGTATTACACCGATACAGTATATTACAAAGATGGTAGTGTCCAACTTTAGGTATCTTGAGTCTTGGTCCAAAAGCTACTGAAAAGCAACAGGAGAGATTCTCACCCATGTGGCTGTGCAGATCATGAGTGGGGCAATATATTGGCTGTAAAAGTTCAGTAACAGTGTTTGCACATTTCAAACTTACAAGTTAGCTGGACGTTATCATTCTTTTTTTGTCTATTTGTCTAAACCAAATTTACTTAATGGAAGGAAAACTGGCTTTTCTTTTATATATTCACACTGTGGCTAAGTGACAGCAAGGCGGACTGCACAGAGAATACAGTCCCATATTTAGGATACTTTTCTTCAAAGATTTGGGTTCTATTCTTTGGTGACATAGATTTTCTCTGTGACCTTGGACAACATACTTAGCTCCTCAAGGGCATTTAGGCATCCAAAAATACCAATAGTGGATTTGAAAACACCTATTCCTTGGTAAAATATATTAATCTCTTTGAGCATCTCTGAAAACTCTCAAGGTGCCTGTTTGCATCTCTCAAAGCCCAAATACCTTTAAAATATGTTGACCTTAGTGGATCTTTTAATGCTAACTTTAGTTAGAAGCCTAGGCTGTCTGTACAGTCAAGAGGAAAATGTAGGAGACAGGATCCCGCTTCCCAGCTGACTAATTCAGAAGCCTCAGGTAGATGCCTGAAATAAAACAATGTCAATCACTGCTCCTTAATGGACTTCTAAAGTAGTCAGGAAATGGCTTAGTCAATCAAACAGCTCAACAGCTTGCTGCTGCTCAAAAGGATCATCTCTTTTGCCTCTAACGGTTTCTCTTCACCCCTTCCTGGCTTTGCAGTTCTGCATTCGCCTTCTGTCAGCTCCAGTGTTTATCGGAGCCTTTGGTTTCTTTCTCTGTCCTGTATCCTTACCTGGCAGAAAACTAACCCCGTGCAAGAAAGTGCGCAATTCTTTGTTAGTTACTGAGCTGAAGTATTTCCTTGAGGATCAGACTAGTGGCAGTGGTGCTGCAGTGAGAAAGCAGGAGCAGGTGGGTTGGAGTAAGTGAAAGGGGAGTCCATAGGAGAGTGTGTGACCACCCCTTGCAGAAGCAGCAGTGAACTCTTGGATTGGCTTGTCCATCTTCTCTGACTCAACATCTCTTATCTAAGTACCCGAGGTCTTTATAAAATAGTAATAATGGTGTCCCACTTCTTCCCTGTACCTCCCTCTTCCACCCTCTTCAGCGTCCTTCCACATTCCGCAGATAGTGGCAGGATCTGAGACAGCAACTACAGAGCTGATTCAGCTGCACACATGCAGATTGCCTGGCTGGTACTTGTGGCTAATGAAGATGTGCCCTCCAGAACTGGCAACTGTTGAGTTCCCACTGCAGCTTTTTCCCTTCGTTTTAGTTTCTCTTCCTAAGTGCTAATTCCTACAAAACTTGTAGTGATGTAGAACTTTTTCTGAATTATACCTTTTAGTCAATTTGAATTGAAATTTTCCAGATCCAAATCTGAGCATTCTTGGAGGTGACTTGATAGACCGGATAATAAAATTTTATCAGCCTCAATTCCTCTGGAAATCCAGCTAAAAAGCTCTTTTTAATAAATGAGCACTGCGTCTGATCCATTTTAGTATTGTGACCAACATGTTTGTTGAACTTCTCAGCCTTAGAGGCTTTACTCAGTGAATGGAATAAACTCTTTGTGTTCTATAGAAACCCAAGTTACAACGGCCTTTCCCTTCCTACTTCCTAGCAGTATAAAGAAAGGAAGTTCTTCATTAAAAAGCTGATTTCTGCATGTTCCCGAACCTTCTTTTTAAAGCCATTTATTAAGTATCACACTGGAGAACCCTTGATAGTGCTAGGCAGAAACTCACTGGAGGAAGTGCATAGGAAATGACTCAATTAAAAATACAAAATGCTATCGTACTACATTGACTGAGGAAAACCTTGGCTCTTTTGGACAAGATGGAAAACCTGAGTTGTTTGCAAGTGGAAAATTCTACTAATTTCAGAAAAGAAGACAGGGAAAGGAACTGCCTTTCAAGTGGATGTCATATCACCAACTAAAGATAATGCCATAGGAGTTTGGAAGAAGAACAGCTTGAGATTTACTTCATTCCTGCTGCAGTATTCAGAAACATTTGCAATGGTCAAGAAAACAGAACGATAGAAGGAGTATGACTGAACTGAACCATGGGGAACACTGGGGTGATCCACGGCAAATAGAGCTGGGTATGACTAAAAGTCATTGCTGGGTGTGAGCACGAACACGAATTCAGACAAACTGCTGATACATTTTTTGTGGGTTGGTCACCCAATGAGAAGGCATGTGTGTGCTGTCCGTTCTGCTGCTGCTTCCATGCTTCCTTACACAGGTGCTCCCTGCCTGGTTGGTTTGATGGGGGTGAGAGGCATAATCCTGGCCTGTATCAGAAATAGTGTGGCCAGCAGGACTAGGGAGGTGATTATGCCCCTGTACTCGGTGCTGGTGAGGCCACACCTCAAGTACTGCATTCAGCTTGGGGCCCCTCACTACAAGAAAGACATTGAGGTTCTGAAGTGTGTCCAAAGAAGGGCAATGAAGATGGGGAAGGGTCTAGAGAACAAGTCGTGTGAGGAGCAGCTGAGGGAACTGGCATTGTTTAGCCTGGAGAAAAGGAGGCTGAGGTAGGGTTGTAGCGAGGTGGGGGTTGGTCTGTTCTCCCATGTAACATGGCCTCAAGTTCTGCCAGGGGAGGTTTAGGTTGGATATTAGGAAAATATTTACTGAAAGAGTGGTCAAGCATTGGAACAGGCTGCCCAGGGAAGTGGTGGAGCCTCCATCCCTGGAGGGATTTCAAAGACTGTGCAGAGGAGCTGCTGAGGGACATGGTTTAGTGGTGGGCTTGGCTGTGTTAGGTTAATGGTTGGACACTGCAGTGGGACCCTGTGGTACGTCTGTTACTAGCAGCTGTTTCTGCTCTGCGGACACACTGTGATGCACTCTTTGTCACCTCTCAAATTAGAAGATTTTGGTAATTGTTTGTTTGGGTTTTTTAATGGAAAAACTGTGTAGGCTCCTTGCCAGTATGCAGATGTATAGTGTACGGTGGAGCGGAGTGGAGGAGTGTGATTCTGTCTCCTGTCATTCCATTTGTGTGCTGGCTCCTCACTGAACATCACAGATTGCGCTTTCTGCTTCTTAGCTCGTAGTTGCCCATTCTGAAATTGATAAAAGTCTGCTCTAATGTTTCAGCTGCACCATTCTGGAATGGCTCCGTCTGCTCTGGTGTTTCGATTTCATTGTTCTGATGCGGTCTTCTAACCTGTTATTCCTGACATACAAGGTTGTTGTTTTGCTTAACTCTTGCCAGCATCTAATAAACCCGTGGCACAGGGGGTTTCTTTTTCGTGTGGCTTGGGAGTGTTGGGCTTTCGGAGAGCGGGGGCCAGGCTGCCGTGGGGAGGTGGCCACAAGATACCGATCGTGCTCTTGGGTGCCTTGCAGTTGGTTAAAGCTTGCTGCTTTTATTAAGGTGCCAGGAGGCAGCCGAGTGCTCTCTTCTATTTGTTAATCCCAAGATGGTTTCGCAGACAGCATTGCTGTGCTGTTCCTGTTAGGTGCTGATTCCCTACGGACACGCAGGTGCATCGCTGCCGCGCTCTGCAGCTGGCCGGGGGGCGAATTCCACCTTGTGCCACAGACTTCAGCCCCAGGCCGCGAAGGAGCGGGGTCGCTGCCGCACGGCGGCTGGAGCGGCGGAGCCGTGTCCCCGGCACGGGCAGGGGCGGGCGGTCTGCCGGTGCCTTTCCTCCCGGGGCTCCTGCAGCCCTGCGGCGAGCCGCGCCCCGCACACCCATCGTGCGACGCTTCCCCGCCGCCGCACCGGCACCCGGCACCGTGCGCATGCAAGTCGATCTGTGCGGCTGGAGCATCGAGGCCCTCTCGCCGACCACTGTGCATGTGACGCTCGTTGAACAGAGTGACCCACGTGGCTGGCTCTCCAAGACTCGCACTCCGCCGCAGATGATCGTCGCCATGGCCGGCGCTGGCGAGCACGTTCTACGACATGGTGCGCCGCCATGCATCTCGCGTCTCTTTAATGCGCGTGTGCAGACGC
>JAVSBS010003186.1:0-21653 GCA_033124195.1 Coracias cyanogaster
TATTCTTTACCATGTGTTCTCTGAGAGCACAATTCTCAATAGAATGAGCAGAACAACCAGGAAATGTTTTTTTTATTTTTATTTTTTACTTTTGTTTACTTTTTACTGTTGTCATTGTAAATATGAATGTGTTTGTATACAAAAAGAATATGCCGTATTGCAAATCTGTTTAAACCGTTTTCAGTTTTACCAGAGCTACTTTTTGTCTTTTCCAGCTTCACCCAGCTTTTGTTTTTAAGACTGTTGATGAATGAATGTAATGTTTGCTCATTTTATTGCTAAAGGAGGGTACAGTACTTTATCTCAGTTAATATACCCCTCTTCTCAGAGACTAATATTCCCCACTTCTGTTACTCAAGCTTTTGTTCAGACCTTCTTTCTGTGCCCACTATCTATATATTGCTTGTATGTTACGTATGAGGAACAGAGGGAGAAATGGCAAAGGGGAAATTGAGGACAAAAAGAGGCAGGTGTAGGGGGGGTGGGAGGTGAGAAAGATAAAGATGTGAGGAGGCTAGGAAACAATAGCGAGGACTTACCTCTGGCTATCAGCCCACGAACGTCAGAATGTTATGCTGGTATTTGTTTCCCAGGAGTGCTAGCAAATTGAAAGGACTGCACTGTGAACTTGTGCTTCTGAGTGCCAGGGAAGGAAGAGGGGATAGGAAGTGTTTGAACAATGAAAGATGTACACAGATAGCACAGTGTGGCCTTGTTAGGGACTAACCCATGAGAAAAGACCTCTGTTAATATTCATCTATTTCTCAAGGTCAGGTAACATGGTTCTCTACTACATGAAGTACTACAAGATCTTTTAGCAGTCACCTGGATACCACTGTATTAATTGAGTTTATAACATCCCCTGGTAATCTACAACGTCTCTGAAACCTCACTTCTGTGGTTAATCATTTCATTAAGTGGAATTTATTTGGTAATTAGCTCTTTCCTAAGGGAATAGAGTTAAGTAGAGACAAAGGACAAGCTTACTCATCTGAAGTCTGCATCAAAACTTCTTAAGATCTGGGATACTTGCAATCTAGCTTCAGTAGCTAGACATAGTCTAGCATGACTGTCACCACAGATCAGAGGAAAGTAGATGGCCAAAGGGAAGGAAACAATATGCAGTAAGCTCTCAGAAAAAGAAAATACCTAGAAATGTTAGGTATAGTAATTTTCAAAATCCAGTTAACTAAAATTCTTAACCTGGAAGCACAGCCCATTATCTTCATTACTCATATCCTACACCTTCCTAGGTTTCCTGAGGAAATTACCCCAATTCCTGCCATGAGCAGAGGTTGTTCTCCTTTTTTTTTAACCCATTTTATGTCATTGAAGTGGGCAGGTTCACCCGCACAGAAGATTCAAAAGTACCATGATACACTGAAGTGTACTGCTCTCTTTAAAAACACTTTATAGGAGACCGGGGTATAAAGCACCTACAACGTCAAGACGAGCTGCTGAAGGCTTGCCTGTCCATCTCCCATGCTCAGTCAGTGCTGATAACAACGGGATTTCCTACCCACTTCACTTATGAGCCACCAGAAGAGAACGATGGGCCCCCGGGAGCACTTGCTATTGCAGCTATATTGCAGGCCTTGGAGAAAGAGGTTGTCATAGTAACAGATCAGAGAGCCATGAATCTGAATAAAAAGATTATTGAAGAGGCTGTTCAACTGGGTAAGCCATACATTTTTTCAGTTTTTACCTTGCCAAATTGAGCCAAGGTTTGCTTCAGTTAATCCAACTGTCACTTAGTACAGGATTTATTTTTTTTTCCTGGAGAGTGAACCAGATTTCATCCTTGAAGCTCTGATGGGCGCTGTTACAACGACATTTTGTTAAACCTGGCTGGCATCAAGTTAATGCTTACTTGCCTGGGTTCTGATTCTAGATTAGCTGTTAGAGGTGAATTCTGGATGCCTGTTTGTATTCTTGTAGACCACTTTTCTGTCTCAAGGTCCTGTTTACTAGCACTAACAGCCAAAAGTAAAAAGTAACGATGCAGGGAGATGAGGAAGGAACTGTGTAAAGACATTGAATCCCTGCTATTCTGACTGTTCTGCTTTGTTTGTTTGTTTTTTAAAAAGTTACTCAAACACACATTAAAAAAAAAAAGTACACAGTATCAGAATTTTATTTTGTGTTCCTGTAGGAATCTTGAAGAGACCTGTCCCTGTACTAAGTTATCAGAAGGAAAGTGCTGATTCAGCTGTAATGTTTTTGTGTGAAAATGGGAACCCTGGAAGACCTAGGTATGTGTATTCAGCTTTTGAGAATGGGTCACACCTGCACTGTAAAGTTATAAGAAAAATAATGACCATGATCTAAGAAAGTGTAATGGTTGCAAGTAAATCCCTAAGACTTGGAATGAACAAGACAAACTTGAAGCCAAACATTGGTATTGGAGCACATATAGAGTACAGAATTCCATGTTATTCTGCAATTATGCATTTCTGGAGTGCAAAAAAAATAACTTATACTTCACATATCAACAGCTCTTTTCATCTGAAAAATTTCTAAAAGCTTTCCAGCAGTTATTCCGTAGATACAGAGATATGTATACACACACACAATGTGTATATTAATTTACCAGTTTTAAACTGGGGAGAAAATCAGAAAGGGAAAGTATTACGTTGAGTCTGTGAGCTTTGGCTCAAGTCTAACAACAGGGGAATCTGATCTGATCTGTTTTATAAAATGTCATGTGTTTGTAATATTGTGTAAGTGATCATCCTATTGTCTTCAGGCAGGCAAAGCCAAAATTACAGATGTGTGTATACACTTCTCAATATTGATTTGATCAGCTTGTATACGCTTTGTTGAGTATAAAATGTTGGCAAAAATTCAGAGTTACACAAAGTGGGTGATTAGGGTTAATGCACTAGAGAATACGCTACATAGCTATACACACATTTCATTACTTAGTGAGCAGTTTATATTTCCTTTAAGTAGGCATACATTGCTCATTTTTATTGATCTTCCCTTGTAAAGCACTTCAATGTAGTTGCCTTCAGTTTGTTCTCTTTAATAAAAAGATCTTTCACCCTGTTGTTTCATCAATTTATTCAGTTCCTGTTTAGTTTCACAGGTTAGCTTATGCTATAATTATAAGCTGTAATGGCATGCAAAATACTGTCTTAATTTTTAATGTATTGTTTTTTAAATGTGTTTTATAGCTACGCATACTATAATTATAGCCAATTTGTACTGCAATTGATCCTACAGTCCCAAAAAGCTGAAGTAAGTGTTTCTTTAAAAGTAAACAGCTAACCTGCTTAATGTCTCTGGGGTCACTGTAATGCCCACACACAAAAACATTAAGTAATTCAGCAGAGTTAGTAACCTCTTGATAGTAAAACTGGAGAAACAGAAACAAAATCACTGAATTCTAACATATAGTGGCAGAACTGGGTACTAAAATTCTGCTTAAAATGTAGGACATCTGCAGCACACCTGTTAAAGGAAAATCCCCCAAATCTAAAGACCAAAACCAAAGACGTCCCTAACTAGAAACAAATGAACATTTGCTAACCAATGTAATTTAAGTAGAGACTGTATTTATAATAACAAGGATTTAGATTATTATTAAATTGCCTTTTTTTTTTGTTGTTTTCTTTGAAAACACTTACAGAGACTAATGTCTTACAAGATACTATGTATTTTAACATGAAACAGAACAAGACCAAATGGCTGACCCAAAGAACTGCTGGTTAGGAAGATCTCAGGATCTTCTCCATTTCATGGTGGCAAAGGTGGTTTGAGGGAGCGGTGCTAAAGCTATAAGGAAACTAGGCTAACCTTTGAAAATAAACTGTAAAGAACTCCATTCAGAAATAACAAAACAGTAGCCAAGTCTTACCTTGAATCCCAAATGGTCAAAAAGTAGAACAAAGCACAACAGAAGCAGCAGTCAACAGAAGAGTCTGTTATGTGAGAATCACAGCTTTGACTCCTCTCCTTTGTTTTCTCACCTGCCTCTAACCAGATTTGATCACCTGATAGCAATAGAGCGTGCTGGGATGGCTGCTGATGGCAATTATTACAATGCCAGGAAAGTTAACATTAAACATCTCGTGGATCCCATAGATGAACTATTTTTAGCTGCACAGACCATTCCAGGAGTCACAACAACAGGTACACATGATTTTGTGTTATATTCTCAGAAGTGAGAGAAGCACAGAACAGGAACTCTTACTGGAAGTCAAGGGGAGCAGGTGGCAGGTGCTGAGGAGCTGCTTGCAGGCTACAGCTGTCTGTTGTGGTTGAATTTAAAGAGACCGTTGCTGGAGAAAAATTACCAGTTTCTATTGAAGGGTTCTCACAGCTGAAAAAAATCAAGGAGGAGTTGATTTCAAAGTTATTTAAGGAGAAAAAAACCAAACCCAGATATGTGTATTATCTATACATCAGTATGCATACTTAAACTTCTCTAAGTGTATCTTTTGACACTGACTTTATTCTGTATTTTATGTGTGAATGGCAGCATAGAAAGCAAATAACTATTGAATGGAAACATTACATATTAAAATATTAGAGTCATTATTATGATGGTTACACCTGTATTAAAAGAGCAGCCTGGGTAGAATCTTATTTTATATTGTCTTTCAGCAGTACATTCCCTTAAGGAGGCACTGTATATTTACATCTACTGTAGTAGTGCCTTCCATAACAAAATATACTTATACAGTAGCAATCTTTAAAGGAGTATATTGTCCTTCCTGCCAAAACTACATTAGCATTGACTAATATGTCTAATAAGAATGCTTGTGCCAACACGGTGCTCCTCTCTTTTGTCAGTAGTCCTTTTTTTCCTGAAAACTTACTTGCATCTGGTTTTGAAAGAATATGCCATAGGTCAAGGTGTATATATAAAGTGTTGTGCAATGTCTTTGTGCAATTGAATGTTTCCTGTTATGCTATTGAGCCCAAAACAGAGTTGGGAGATCATATAATCTATATCAACATTAGAAACAAAATCAGAAATAAGTGTCACAAAATTAGAAATAAGTACCCGTGCCAGGCTGGTCTTAGTCACATCAGAAGACATTTGCTGATCTGGCTTTTTCTCTTCTTGCAGTGCTATGGACTCCCTCCTAAGTATTACCAAAAGCACAGGAACTTTGATTTCTCAGTATTGACATCTTTCAAATGTTTCCATAGAATTTAGAGAGCTCCTGCAGAGATAATGCAGTCTGATTTCATTGTATTGGAATCATTTAAAAGCTGTATAGCAGAAGAGTTCACTGGTCATTTTTGTTTTATCTTAAAACTTGCAATACCTTTTACTTAGACTTACTTCAGAGTTTTTCCTGTTCCTCAGGAGTAACTTTGAACATTCAAAAAAAAAGCACTCTAGATGGCACTCTGTTGGCAATTTCAGCAAAGAAGCCATAAATTGGTTGAGTAAGGATAGAAAGATCTCCCTTTCATAAGATACTTAGCAAAACACCTAAGAGCTTTACCTGCTGCAGTTAATTTCAATGCATGTCCCTGATTTTAGACTGTTGATATAAGGATATGGTCTCTCTAGCTACTTATGTAATGTCACATTATGATTCCTTTAATAAAAATACTCTAATCTCTTAAAATGTCTCCCAGAGCAGCTCAAAGTATGTTATTGATTCGGCAGAGTTTGGGTTGTTCTGCAAGGTGGGAATTTGAATCTGTTCAGCAGGATTTAGTTTTAAACATTCTCTAAATATTCAAATACACTATGAAAAGTTGTTAAAAATACCACAGGCTTGTGAATAAGAAGAAAAGGAGCATTTATCAAGATTCACTGTGTCCCATTGCCATGAATTTTCTCTAAAGAGATGTCTGTACAGAAAATGATTTAACAAGTCACAGGCCTCAAAAGATAATGAAAGTATCTGCTCTGATTTCCTATGAAATTTATGTACATGGATAGCCCATGCTGGAGAACTAATTGAGTATCTGTAATTGTTTCTTAGATTGTCTGTTACATAGTTACCTTCTCTTATTTTGCTTTTCACACTGACTTTTTCTGTCTGTTTTTTAATTTGATTATAATTTCTTGAGATGAATGTTGTTTTTTGAAATGTATTTCTCCAAAGCCTAGCTTAACAAGGGCATGAATCTGAGATGTGACCTTTGTGTCTTTCTTTACTGTTTCTCAGTACTCATGATGAAGTACTGCTACCCATTATGATACATTTTTCTGGTGGGGCTATCTTTGCCTTTCTTCATGGTCAGTAGGAATTGGGAGATACATGCCTAGTTCCAAAATAAAATGCAAATATTGTACAGCATTAGGGTGGGGTACTTAGATAACTTTACACACTAGAAAATGACACAAGAAATATCAAGTTTTCAGCCTTACTGAAGTCATTATATAATGTACTCAGTGACAAGAAGTACTGTGTTGGTAGGTGGAGAGGGGAAATGTTAGAACATGTATTACATGCTGATTAATTGCTGTCAAGTTTTGCATTTAAAACAAGATCTGTGCTTAAAAAAGAATTCTGACCTAGGAGTCTGAGCACAGACAAATAATGAAAAATGCCTACAATTGTATGGGTACTGCAATTATAAAAAGTCATGAAGTAAGCAGCAACCTTCAGAAATGTACAAAATAAGAAGACATGAAAGGCTGAGGTTGAAAGGACTCATTTCCACAAAAGATTGAAATAAAAGATTACAACACGTTACTGAAACCAAGTGCTATTTTTTCAGCTGTCATACAACTGACATAGCTATCTGCTATTTATACAGGAGCTAATGAAATGTTTTCAGAAGACTGCATGAAAAAAATGTGGTCATGCTTGTTTCCCTTTCATACAAATGATTTTTAGCACAGAAGGCTGACATTTCCTGCATTTTTCATGAATGTAGTTTCAGAAAACAATGTAGAAAGTGAAAACGTGCATGAAAGATCCAGCAGAAATATTTATTTTCTGCCTGGAAAGCACTTGGGCCTTTAGGAGAAGAGGATCCATTTTGTCTATATTCAGACATCTGTATTTGAGCTATCTGCCTTGGGGGGAGATGAATTGAATGGTTAAATTGTCTGTTTCTCTCTGCTGATTTTAAAAGAAGTCTAGCTGACTGGCTCATGTGTAGAGGGCTCCGTTTTGTCAGGTGAATCTCACTCTGGAAATGTGCAGTACAATGTAGTCCTCTGCCAACATGTAGAGGAAGAAAAAAACAAAAGGTAGAGGAGAAATTTCAGTGTGATGTTCAAAGGACAAAAATTCATTTTAGCGCTTTTAAAGAATATTAAGAGCAACATTTTGAATTTTGAATATAAGAAAAACAAAAGTTGTGTGCTTTCTTACAAAACAGTAGTAACTGCCGTATTTGTATGTGATGATAGAAGCACCATGATTATGTAATTCCCTATTTGAAAAGAACTACCAACAAAGAGATTTTAGAAAGCACCATTATATCCCAACACCAAAACATGAACAGATTATTAAGGCAGACAAGAAAAAAAGATGAGCTGTTCTACAGCAAATCCTTTTATGTAAGTTACGCGTCACTCAGTTACATCCCCCTTGACTATATAGACTTAAGGAGTTAAATAAAAAATTGATGCCGAGAAATAACTTTCAATTTCACTTAAGGAAGACATTTGCTACAGACTTAAGGGAGATATTTATGCAGTTACTAAAAGTGTTAATTTTATCAGTTTTCAGAGCTTGAAGTGTAAATTATAAATACTGTAATTTCTCTCCTGTAACACATGCTATGCATTAAAGCAGAGTCACATTTCAAATTCAAATATGATATGTTGCAGTGAGGACTTGGAGCTCTTCACTGTTCTGTTTCACAGACATTAACCGGGATTGTTCTAGAAAAAGCTTCAACTTTAGAAGATGCTATTTAGACTAACAGGCAAAAGAGAAATGTTAATTTCCATTTAAATAAATGGATTTTTTTTGTGGGCTTTTAAAAAATACATTGAGGTACTATCCAGTTTTCCTGTAAAATGCTAGTTATCCTCATCTCCAGATCCCTGAATGACATCTAACAATTTTATGTCCCGAACATAGGGTTGCCTAGAATTTTCCTGAAATGACATATGTCCCATTGATTTTTCTGAAATCACTGAGACAAATACATAGTGTTTCTACTTGACCAACAAAAATCAAAACACTTGAAAAAAAAAAGAGTACGTGTTTTTCTCATAAATTACTAGAAAAGATGAAAACAGTAATAGTACACATTGTTGGGCTCTTTGTGCAGAAAGTCCTGCTTCTGACAAAGTCTTTACATATATTTGTGTTTCTTGTTCTGTAATAATTGCTACTTTAAATCTATCTCTTTAAATTAAAGCTTTTTGCTATATTATAGAATCATGGACTAATTTCTCAGGTTTATTTTGGGTTTGTTTTCAGTCTTCTTTCTCTGTTCGTGCTAATGTACTTATGATAATGCATTATGTAGAACACTCATTTAAGGCCTTCCGTAAACAAAGTTTACTATCGTAATTCTGTTTGCAGTTTATGAACACTTGCTAATTTTGATTTGTTTTGCCTGCACTAGTAGCATATATTACATGTATATGCTACAGGTTAGTATGTGTGGGGTGCTGCTTTCAGCTATTTCGTTCTCAGTGTGTGTAGATGAAAAAGGATAAATCGTCTCAGACGGAGCTATGAACCACCACAGCAACTCTGGGGAAGACACTGGATGATTTCTAACTGGATTGTTAGTTATACGCTGGGCTCATACTCACTTGGTCTTTTTCTCTTTTAATAAAGGTGTTGGAGATGGAGGAAATGAATTAGGAATGGGCAAAGTAAAGGATGCTGTAAAGAAACACATCAAAAATGGAGATGTTATAGCTTGTGAGGTTGAAGCTGATTTTACTGTTGTAGCTGGTAAGAGATTTTGGAGGGGGGTGGGAGAGTTGTTGATGTTTGAGAATAGAATTGACAAGAAAACATCTGTCTTTCCAAATAATTTGTATTGTCCCTTTCTTTTATATGATCAAGCAAGCAAATCTGTCAATTTTCTAAATAGTTAAACAACTACAGCTCCAGCAGGAATGTCTGAAATTGAGGATGTTCCATGAAGAAAGTGCATTTAATTGGAAATAGCTGGGCAAATCCTGAATATTCTTGAAAAATCACACCTTAAAATAACAATAAATAACATAGGAGTTTTCAATCACAGAATCAGAATGTTAGGGATTGGAAGGGACCTTGAAAGATCATCTAGTCCAATCCCCCTGCCAGAGCAGGATCACCTAGATCAGGTCACACATGAAAATCCCTAGTATCTTAACCAACATGAAATAAAATTCACAGTGAAAGAGACATATTCAGCAAGGACAAATTCATGACCTGAATGTTCCATATTGCATTTAAGCTCAGGTTTCTAACCTAGATATCTAACACTCTTTATACTAAACTAGCAATTTTAGGGAAGAAATGAAAGTGTAGTGATAATCGCATCTACTTCTTATAGCTATATGTATATAGTATCTGCGGTCGCTGCTTTGACAATTGTGATTATTTTTACTTTGAAACACCCAGACCCTGCAAAGGGAAGTGAGGCAGAGCTTTGGACATGGTTAAGTGGGGAAAACAACATGCACTAAAACAATTTTCACACTTTTTGAAAATTTTGCTATTCTGCAACTCTGGAAAAGGGTCCGGGCTGCAGAGAGAACTCCTCACAGCAAGTTTCAAATCTATCGCAAATCAGTACAGTCTTGACAAAGAAGCTGCCAAACAAGACTATGTGGACTGATTTGATAACAATGTACAGAAAATGTATGGCTCTTAACTACATTAGAATGCCTTTTTGTATGTGATACTTATACAAAGGATACATCACCAAGTCACAGACAACTGATTTCACCATATTTTCATATGTTATAAAATAGCTGAACTCTTTAATCTGTCATCATTTGTGGCCAAAGAGGGATTATCCGCAAGGGTACAGTACTCTGTTATAAAATCTGACACCAGTGAAAATTTGCCTTGTTTAAGATGCTTTATCAAAGTCTCCTACCTCTTTGTGGTTAAAAGCAAAAGACACTGGGCTGTAATACAGCTCCTCACAGTTCATGGACTTCACATTAAGCCAAGTGGAATTGTGTTATAGACTGTACCCATTCAAGTTTTTCCTGTGTTGGAAAGAGAAACCACAAACTGAGCTAGATGGAAACCTGCAGAAATTCAATCTGAAATACCACTGAAAACACTTTAGTCTTAAGCAATTATATATTTATGAAATAAATGTCCCAAATCCATGTCAATATTTAATTCATATCCACATTGCACTTCACTATTGCTACGTGAGGCTCAGCTGTACATGCCTCATGATTTAGGCAGATTATTTAGCTTTGCAATAACTATTGTTGGGTTTTCTTACGGTTTGATTTCATGTTGACATTCTTTTGCAGGGGTCTCTAACTGGGGAGGCTACGCCATTGCTTGCGCTCTGTATATCCTCAACACTTGTGACATACATGACCGCTATCTGAGGAAAGCTGTTGGGTTTCCACAGTTATCAAAGAAAACGGTCTGGTTATCGGCACTTCCATCAGTTACCAAGGTAATTTATGTAGGCCCAGGAGACATGTAGAGGGAATCAGACAGCAGCCACTAAATCCTGCCCAGTCCAATAGCTTACTTTCAAATGATCTTTTGATGACTTTTGGGAATCCCTGGTGAATAAGCAGCCACACTTTATTTAAAATATTCCACAAGATATTCAAGACAGATTGAACATAAAAATCCTCAAAAATGAATATATTAATGTGCTGCAACTTCAAGCAGAAGACAGTGCTCCAATTTTATGGGCAGTGCAAGAAATCCTTGTATTGTGATACAGGGATTAAAATTCCCTAGTCACCTCCTCTAGCATCCTTTGTGATTCTATAAATCTCTGTTGTGGCCTCCCTTAGATGTCTCTCTTCCAGAATAAAAAAATCACAATCCTGATACAGAAGCCATTACATACTTCTGAACTTTCAACCTTTTCTAGTTCTGTTAGAACCTTTCTATAATTATTTTTGAATGTTTCTAAATTAGAGTTGGAGAAAGACTTGCAAATGAATATTTTAAAATGTGTTTTGAATAATGCAGCTCTGAATAGTGTGATATTCTGGCAATGCAAAGGTTTCAGGCTGAGGAAAAGTAAAATAACCAAGAGGGTTGAGAAATGACTGTGATCTGTGCTCATCCTGCTAAGCACATGGCTCTATTTTTAACTAGGGAGTGTCTAAAGAAAAAAAAATAAATATATATACATACTCAATGATCAAGTAAGGTTTGTTCCATGTCTTAGGAACTTCAAACTTCAGTTTTATTGGCAGATTACCTCTGTAGAGAACTGGAAAAAACCAGTACATTTCTGACCTCCAAGAATGCTAAACAAAATGTAATCCACCTACCAGAGATACTGCCCACAACAGTGGCGTATTTACCCTGAGATGACAGTACGTTTTGCATGAAGTTCCAACAAAGCATTTCTGAATTATTTTAAAGCAGGTCTTACTTTTTTTTAAAATTCTTGCTATTTTGATTTTTCATCCACAGGTCATAAAACTGAAACGGATTCCAACATTTAGCATAGCCATATAGCCACTTATCCTGTGACTTAAGAAAGTATATGTCACTTTTCAGTGCAATCTTATCCAAAAATAGATGAAATAATTTTCACTTTTCAATATTTTCTACCAGTTATGTCTACTGTTTTTGCCTTTTAAATTAATGTATCCTGAAAGCTACTATGATCAGAATTCCTGGTAATGAGATACTGTAATTAAATGTGATATTGTGTACAGGAAATCCTTCTTGTTTTTGTTTTACGAAGCTCAACAGCTGGGAATATTGATAATAAAGAGCTATTGAAAGTGCAATACTAAAGTCTATTGAGATAAAATTAATGGAAACAGTTTTCTGAAGGAGAGAAAATTGCAAAATGTCTGACAAGATAACACGGTATCTTTAATTATAAACCACACAAACAATAAACAGTGCAGAAGATTGAACACATTAGTGTCCACATAATCCATTACTATCAAAAAATATTCAGACCATTTGTGCTTATATGGCTACTTTCTGCCCAGTCCAGCAATAATAATCCTATAATAATTACCCTGGTAAGATAAAGAGCACCACTGCACCCACCTCGGTGTTTTTATTTGTCTTGTTTGTAATTGGAAAGAAGACATTTGAAGGAGTGCCTGAGCCCCAGACATCTTTCTTATGATGTGTTTTATTTTCCTTCCAAAAATGGTATTCCTTCCATAAAAACTATAGATCATCATTACTAAATGAAGACTTCCCCTGAAATACAAAGGTTATTTCTCTGCAGCCTCATGTTCAAGATGTGTCAGGATTGCACTGCAACAGACCACAGAGCTGTGGAGCTCTTGGTTTCCACTGAACAGAATACTGAGACTGTTCTAAGTGCATGGATTATTCTTTATATATATTTTAATAAGACATAGCGCAAAACATTTGTTCCTTGTTGAGAACAATCTTTACTTACCTTTCAGTTGTGGAGTTGAATCATAATTATGTTGGTTAATACAATACTGGTTTGATTTTTCAGGTGGTGGTAGTTTTATACCTAAGTGACTGTGGGGAAATATATTAAATCACACATATTCAAATGCAGCCAATGCTAAACATCTTACAGTCAACACCACATTTCTTTGCATGTCACAACCAGGTTAATTATCAGGCAGCTGTTCTTTTTTCTGAACACTTTGTTAATGGTAAGAAATGAATGGAATAGTATTTATTTTGAAACTATCACCTATAAGAATATGAATTACTTTATAAATAAGCAATATATAAAGATGTGGCATTTGTTTTACTACTCTTTATTAGCTTTGTCATTCATAAGGGAGGATTTTTCTGTGAATAAAGTGCAAATTAACAAGTTCTATTTCTAGTTAATTATTTTTCTGGTGACCCCACTCTCAACATAATTAGTTTCTAAAGAGAGAACAGTGAGCAAACTGCAGCACTTTACAGCTAAGGAAGCATACAGTACATCCTGTATGTTCCTTACAAATGGAAACAGTAGCATTTCATGGTAGAATACAGTTTCTTAGGCATAGTTATATAGTATTAAGCAACCAAGCAAGCCTTTTTTCTGCATGTAAGCAGATAAGAGAGGTCCAGCATGTATATATGCAAGAGAAATTTCAAATTAGAAATGATATTTTGTGTATCCAGTTCAGATGTCTCTTCTATGACACAAGAGATCTAACTGACCACTTTGCATATAGATACTCAGTACTAAGAAAAACCTCTCTCATGCAGAAAGATCAGGTACTTATAATTGAATTCATATACATGATCGTTCATATGATATAAGCTGATGTCTGCTTATAAATTACAAAGTAGCACTTTTAATGCTACCAGGGTATCCAGATAATTTCCTTAAATAGTTGTATCATTGCTGTATTGGTACAGGATGGCATAACTGACACTATGTAACTATGCATGGTTTTTCTTTAATAGAAAACCAGTGCCTCATTTAACTTAACTGCAGCTAAGAACTAGGGTGCGTTACTAGGAAATATGAGACAAACCTTTATAACATGCATTTAGAAAGCAGGTTACCAAATTATACTAAATTCTCTGCTAATAAACCGCACAAGTTATGCTTTAATTCCCAAAAAAATGTTTATATTTTGGCAATGTAGTGTACTATGTAAAATACAACCATCTTGTGTCTAAATTCAAGTCAAAAGCTATTGTATTCTTTATGGATGGAAGTCTTCCTGTCTTCCATTCTTCCTAGGGAAAAACCCCTAACATTTAATAAGAGAATATTAGACATTTTAACTTCTTTTTTTTTTTTTTTTTATCATTAATTTGTGTTCAGGAGATAAAGGACTTTGTTAAAGGCTATTGTATGGGAATATTGAACCAGAAATATTTAAACCTATAGAAATGTTTGTCAAGGACACTGGTAGGGCTGTTTCAGTAGTGATTTCCATCAAAGCAAGATCTCACACAAATGGAAACAGAACAGTAGACCAAAGACCAGGAACACCATTCCTAGCAAAAAAATGGAAGGAAAGATAGGTATATTACTATTTCAAGGCCTTATGTAAATTACCAGCTAAGACATGACTAGGCTTTTTAATTTTCTTAGATTTTTATGAATAGAATTAGAGAAAGAAATTCTCTTTATTGTAAATGCTAAGACAGTAGAAAGAGTTTTACTGTGTACATTTCATGGTAAATGAAAAGCAAAGCAGTTTATGCTAGACATACCTCCATTTGAAAGCAGGTCTTCTGATTTCACTGTTCATAGGAGTAGCATCTTCTCAGAGCAGATTTTATCTCATCTTTGTATCTCACAATGCTAACTGGCCCTTAGCTCACAACTGAGGATTTTGTTCCCTCTGTGTAATTTAACAGATCAACTTGGAACATGCTTTGCTACCTGCTCACATTACTGTTAGGCAAGAAAAGAACTGTTATAAATGTTATAAATCTGAAACTGAGTTGCAGTTCTAAATAATATATACAGTATTGCAGAGAATTCCAAGGAAGCACAAGTTCAGGGTTTTCTTTCTTCCCCATCCCTTTCCTAAGCAACCAAAATTCTCATACAATCAATAGAAAAAGAGGAGAGAGAGCAAAGACATGCAGATATCACAGAAGGTGATTGTGCCACCTCTTCAGGTAGCCTGTAACCTTTTTTCCTGATGTGTCCTCTTTATCTTCTGGTCTTTTCCTTTAAAAATGCACCTGCATCTAGCTGCTATGCTGGGAAATGACAGGTAGTTTTTTGAGGTACTTTAGGTGGAGATTCCTCTGATTCTGATTTGCGCAATACAGGAACTTCAAACCAGGCAAAAAAGGATTCATGTTTCTCAGTTGACACTAATGTGCTGTTTGAGGGTGTGTGGAGAAAAACAGTATCATTCAGTAATTAAATAGTAGCCAAGAATATAAACCTTTAGACACTCCCTGAGTTCCAGACGCTATGCATATTCTTTTGGACAAGGTAAAAAAGGTGTTAGCAAATTGTTGTCAAAAGAAGTATGGAGGATGTGGTCAGTCTTCCCTTGAATTAAAGATCTTGATGAATGCTCTTGTCTGATTCAGGATTTTAATTACATTCTATTTCTTTGTTTTTTAAGGAAGAAAAGCTCCTGAAAACACTTGTGCGGCATGGGGTCCGCAGTGGAAAAACTGCCAGCCTGGAAATGGAAGTGGACGGGCTGCCCTTCTACAACACCCACTCATTTATGATAGAAAAGCTACTGCAAGAAGTGCAGCAGTGACTGCCCCTAACGACTTCTGTGGCAGGAGTTGCTCCCACGTTATTTCCTTTTTCCCCTCAGCTCTCACAAGGTGTAAAAGATCAGAAAAAGGTGACTTTTTACCTCTGGTTTCTTGACTGCGCAGAACCTTCATTGTTACCCTTACAACATCTCTGAAGCAGGAGGAGAATATTGTCATGATGATTTGGTCTACCTTTCTTCTCTGTAATTTTATAATGGATATTAAATGATATTATATACTAAGAGGTGATCTGGCTTTTACAAAGAAAGCTTGTCATTAAATGAATTATTGCATGGCTGTTCCTATTTTACTAACCTCCTAACTGCCACAGGAAGTAACTCTTGTAGCAGCTTGGATTTAAAAATACCTTGCAGTGGGGAAACAGCTTCAGTAGAGAGAGAAGATTCAAAAAAAAGAAAAACTAAACCCAGTAAATGTTACAGTAGTAACTTTTTTAATAATAAAAAAAAAACCAAACCAAGAAATGTTACAATAGTGAAAGCTGTTAAATACAGTGCCCTTGCACGCTTGCTGTAGCCTCTCTAACAGTGTCCTCTTCTGGTGGTGGATAGTTTGTGAAAGGGTGAGGAGATTAGGGGAAGAGCTTTAGCTGAGCTAATGAAAATAAGGGCAGTGTTGCAGTGTAAAGGACAGGCTATACTATTTGCCTCCTTCATGTTAGTAGTTGGCCTTTTATATATTTTGTCCCTTTCTGGGTAATGCAGGAAGGGTGTAGACATTTCAGAGTATCCTGTTGTTAAGAATAAATGAAACAAATACATGAATAGTGATTAAAAATGAATGCTTAGAAATTAAAGCATGATTATAAATTAAAAACCATTTGCATTCCGTATGAAATAAAATTATGTAAATGAACATTTAGATGAATTCCAGTTATAGAAATTCAGCTCCTGATGAGACTAAGTGAAGCAAAAATAAATTATATCTCAAAGGCCTACTACAGCTAAACCAGTACATGACAAATGGTTGTGAATTGTGCCTGATTTTTGTCATTCTAAGCTGTGATTTTACTTTAACTCCAGATGAGTGTCAGGGCTGAAATTCTGCTAGTTGTCAGCCCTCCCAACCAAGAGGACAGGGTATATTTGACACTGCACGTCTCAGGCACTGATGCTTTAGCTGTCATAAAATCATTATAATGGTGCAAAAGGTGAGCATCAAACCATGGTGCTCTCACAGAATGGGAATGGCAGTTGTGTTATGCACTGCTTTTTCCAAAGGACTGGGGACTTCCAGCAGTCAGCAGCACCTTTTATCTACTTTTCTTTCTGGCAGAAACCTTCCTCCCATATTGGTTACCATTCTGCAGCCTACACCTAACAGCTACAACGTAGAAATAATTGAGAAGATACTGACTTCAGAAAACAAACAAACAAACATACCAACCAAAAAAACCCCAGACCCCTCTCTGCTCTCTCTTGTGGGTTAGCAGGTTAAATGAGAAGAACTGCAGTAGGATGTTGGACACTGTTACACAAGTTTCCTTCTGATTTTAAACTGCAGCAGCTGACCACATCAAAGTACCAAGTCAAATAAGCCTTAATCCTTCAGATGACAATTCTATGTAATATGGCATGCTCTGCATTCCAGTTGTCTCATTTAAACAACATGGGTAACTGTAAAGAAGTAAACCATAAACAGGAGAACAAATATTTCATCCTAGAACAAACCATGTGTGTATCTTACAGCCTGCCAGGTCATGGCAGTCCAAGCAGTTGGTTTGGTGCTTAACAACATCTAAGCACAGAATTATGGCAGCCGGGAGTCCTTGCCTTACAACCAACAGACAGGAGATTAGAGGGAAGATTAGGAGAAAGTAAAGCTAAAGAGCACTAACAGTCAGAAGAAAAAAATGCATGTATAAGGTAGTTAATCCAGATTTGTGAGTGGTCCAAGTATAAAGAAATGTAAAATAATTAAACTAAATGTTAACCTAAGCAAACCTATATCTCCTCCTTGGAGTAGGGACATGAATCCTTTCTGCAAGATGGGGGGAGGAGAGGATCTGTAGTATGACAAATAGAAACCGTGAGCCAAAGCCATAAGATAGGTATTTCAAACTCAGAGTGAACAAATACAGGAAGAGAATAAGAGCATTCTTTATAAAACACGTCCCCTAATTATTCCTAATATTGCACTCTCGAGGTGGTTTCCAGAAAACTGTTAGAATATATTCCTTTCAGAAACTGATGACAAGGAAGGCTGTGTTACAATGACATGCTTCAGATACTAGGAGTAGGTTGTCTGTCTAGAGAAACTTTTGACATTAAAAAAAATCGCAAATAAAACCCTACCTGTCAGTTAACTGCTTGGAAGCTATCGGCTCCAGGTTGCAGGGAGACACGTGTTTCAGGAAAGGTTTTAAAACAAGAGAAGTGAAAGGACAAGGCTATATTCGTCGTGTAACACACAGATACAAGAAGGTATGATGAGCAGATCACAAAGAAGAATCATATAGGACTCATTAGTGTAATAAAAAGAAAAAACTAGAGAGGAAGTGGTGGTAGAAACAATACTATAGAGCACAACTCCCGCATCTTTAACTGCCTTTATCTCCACTTACTTCTATATTTTGTTTCTGTCTAAATGAGGAAACATAGATAATTTGTACATCATATTTCTGATACTGCTATTTACTGAACAATGACCAAACCCTAAGCTACAGTATCTATGGGAGAAAGCAGCTTAAACAGAATCCTTGTAACAGTTTTCCTGACAAATGCATGTTATTTAATTTCCAGCATGGTCTATGCTGCACAAGACAAAAAGTGTGAAGTAAACAAACAAAACCTTAGCAAAGTGTAGTAGAATTTAATTGTAACTAAATTTGTCTTTGAACACAGTAACTCAGAGAGGCACGTGGGTACAAAGCGCCTCATATGCTACCAATTTCCTGTTCTTCTGCAAGTCAACAGACCAGATGGTTTATCCCCATCACAGCTAAGAGTTCTCATACCTCTGGAAGTCAATAGGAGCCTTGTGATGAGGTTCAACAGTCTCAGATCCAACAGTCAACAGACTGAAGGTCTCAGCAGATGCTGAGTTCCTTGTGCAGATGCTGAGTTCCTTGTGCACATTCTCCCAGAAATCTCATATTATGCGATTGGTTGTTTTAAGAGACAGGTTCTCACATGGTCTCTGCAGGCTTCAAAACTGGCTGAAGGAGAAGTTATTTCAGAGAGTTACAGAAATATTGCAGAATTTTTTTATTTTTTTTTTTCTTTTTAAAAGTACACACGGAGGAATCTAATTTGTTCTGTCCCCAACCTTTTCATCAGGTGACAGCTTGTAAAGAATTATTTTTTTCTAGATGCTACAGGGGCAAACGGAAAGCAGTTAAAGATGAATTCAACATAAACACAGACCACAAGTACTAGCTTATTCCAGTCAACACAGTCATCAAGACAATGGGTTTTGAGTGGTGCCACAATGACAACAGACACATGAATGTAACTGAACTGACTTAGCGTGTGCTTTCCTCACTACTGCGAAGGTCCAGGTGCCTGCAGAAATGACCACACTGTACTGTGTTGCTAATAAGCCTTTGGGAGGTAACACTGTTGTAATACACAAATAAATCAGATGGACACACAAACCTGGCCATAGCTGCAGATTTTAGATTATTGTCCTTTTTTTGATGAATGCTATGCGCTGCTCATGTTAGTTATGGAGGAGTCCTTCATTCCACTGTCTTCATGTGGTATTTGTAATAACCCTGGTTGTTGCTCCTGCTGTGGCCTGTTGGGAGTTTCTGGAGCATTCAGCGGATAGGATTCCTTTGACTCAGGTCTTGGACATCCTAAACACGTTAAACAAGAGTCTCGCATCTTGGCAAAGTTCTGGTAAGTGCTTTCACTGGAAAAACAGTACAATACTGGATCAGCAACACAGTTAAAAGTAGTCAACAGGAGGGAAACATGGTAAACATTAAATATTTTCTCAGCAAATGAGCAGCTGCTCTCCAACAAGCTGCGAACCACAAGTAGGATGTGGTATGGTCCAAAGCAAACTAAAAAAATGAAAACAGTGCTTGAAACTAGTCGTTTAATTTGGATTTTCTTCTTCTTTTGAGTGCCATGGCTCTTGTGAACAACTCGTAAAATCCCACAGTAAGAGAAGGCCAGTAGAAAGAAGGGGAAAAGGAAGCCAGCAGAGAACCGGTAGTAATTGACATTGTGCTCCCATTTTTTGATGGGGTAATGCTCGAAGCACACCACATGGCTCTCGGCATCCATACTGATCTCCCCATGTGTAAAGACAAAACAGCATGTTATTATTTCTTTGATCCAGATAACGAAGCTCACAATCGCAGCAGCCTTCATTGTCCGAAACCGTTGAAACCGAAAAGGGTGCACTACTGCAAGATAGCGGTCAATGGAGATGCAGCAGAGAAAGCCTACACTAATATAGATATTCTCATACAAGAGGATGCCACAAATTTTGCATAGCAGCTCATTGTAGGTCCAATTGTCATGCTGTAAAAAATACTGAAGCCAAAAAGGCAAAGAAAATATGTAAAGCAGGTCTGCCACAGTCAGATTGCAAAGGTAGATACCCAGTTCATTTTTAGCCTTGATCTGTAAATATCCATAGTACAGTGACAGGCAGTTAGCTGGCAAGCCTAATATAAATACAAATATGTATACCACAGGGGATAAAGTCTGGTGGATATCATGATTAATAGCGCACTTCTCAGTTGCATTCTCTGTGAAATTCACCATCTTCTACCTCTCCCAGTGTATCACTCATCAGGGTCCTGAATGAATAGGTGGAAAAATTATTTTCATCCTGTTTCAGGTGTTGCTTATTTCTTCCACAAACCTTTAGGCCGAGGTGATGGCTTGCTGCAGGATGTTAATAACCTGAAGGTAAAACACATTAAAATCTTCAGAAGGGATACAATTGTCAAATATATAGTAGAGTTTTCCGTAAGCTGTCCTTTCCTAGCCCTAAATTTCCTGTAGTCATTGGTAGAAGATAAAGCCTGTCTGGGCAATCATGATTCACGTGTATAAGTCCTGTACATACCAGAAAATCTTGTGTCCAAGAATCCCAAAGCAAATTACATACATCTGTCACTTTAGCTTTACAAGTATGTGTAAGGTGGAGAAGTACCATCTCTGTTTTGCAGATGAGGCACAAAAGCAGTAGTCTCATTTGTCCGCGATGGAAAAAATGTCTCTGGCAAACCAGTAGTCCACTCAGACTTCCTTAGAGGATGCAGGGTGCACAAAACCGTTGATTTTTAATTTCCATTTCTTAAATTTCCCTTTAGATACAAGATACCATGGAACATGCAGTTCAGCCTATCAGGATGAAAATATCTCTGGAATGTTAGCAGTCTCTCTTACCGTTAGTCGTAAACACAGTCCCGAAAACAAGCTGTCTTTCTCTGTTGGAAGGACACTGGTACAATGTATCCCCATTGCCTTAGTCCTACAGGATATGCTATTACAGATTCTTTATTTGCCACCCACTCTCAAAAACACTCATTTAGTGTTACTACTTATACATTTGCATCTTTCCTTTTCATATCAACTGAATTGGAATATAATTGTTTTCACCTAAAGAATCTCCTGTAACCCAAGCATGCAGCCACACAAACCTGTGTACACTATTAAAAACACTCAGAAAAATCACTGCTGACAACGGGCTGGCACTCAGCTCAACTAGGACAAGCATCCAGCCTTGAGCCGGCTCACAGTGATTAAACCCTACACTAAATGAAGTATCACATTCAGCCTTTTATCAGCTTGTGATGTATTCACATTAGCACAAACTCTCAGTACTGGAAAGAAGCAGGGCATACTTTGCCCGGTCTGAAGGAAATGTACGTTTTGCCTGATGATGCAGAACAGAGAGACTGTATTTCTTTCAATCTCTTCCCAGAAAATGCATGGTTGTAGTGTATACTTTTATAAGGTCAACAATTTGTCTACTCTTCCTACAGCTTTGGTTAATAAGGATTCAAAAGGAGATAGTGCTACCCAGGGACAAACAAAAGGCCTTGTTGCTTTTTCCTGTTTACTATCCTAATGTGTATTTTTCTCATCATATTCTGTCCTGTCTAGGAACATACAACTTTTTCCAAGGCAACCCTCATGAAAACTTGACCACACTACAGTAAAATTACTGTCAGCTGCAGCATTTGAGGATGTTACTGTCAAATATTTTGTCTTAATAATTTTTTTTTTAAATAGTGGTGGGCTTTGCTCCTGTAGAAATTGAAAAGAAAACCAATTCCTTGAAGCCATAAAAGAACTGCCTAGCTGAAATAAGTTATCAAACCTGCAAAGACTCTCAGTGTTTAGCTCCAATCAGTGTGGCACAGTCCCACAGAAATCACAGCAAACTCAAGGACATAGGTAAATATTTAAGAATTAGTGAATAGTCCAG